>OZ014444.1:10581432-10609669 GCA_963966035.1 Acleris laterana | reverse complement strand
ACCTGTCAAACTAGTGCTACTACTGTGCTAGTGTGGGATGCAACCTGTGTAGACACGCTAGCCCCATCACATCTCCACCGGACCTCTAATAGGGCTGGTGCGGCAGCTGAAGCGGCCGAAAGCATGAAGGTAGTAAAATATAGTGGTCTCGGCCCAGAATATATGTTTATTCCATTCGGTGTCGAGACCCTTGGTCCGTGGGGTCCTAGCGCTCGAAGCCTCTTCAAAGAAGTTTCGAAGAGGCTCATTGACGTCACGGGAGACCGAAGAGCTGGCAGTTTCCTCGCTCAACGTATAAGTTTAACCATCCAGCGAGGAAATGCTGCCAGCATCTTTGGTACAATGCCGCAGGGGCCATTCTTAGATTTAATGTTTTAGTTAGGTAATTTATATATTTAGAGTTAGTTTTATTTAATTTTAGTTTTCTTTTTCAGTTATTGTGTTATGGTTGTTATATTATTTTATGTTCTTTTACTTACTTAAAGTTAATCGTATCTACAAGTTAACATTCCCAAAAAAACAAATTTAGCTCAAAAAAATATATTACAATAACGAGCAGTGAGTGAGTTGAGTGACGTAGTTGGGTCGCTCGCTTCCTGCTACTTGCTATATTAATAACTAATAATATTTAATTTGACCACGGAATGCTATTTTTTTTTAATATTTAAGGCCTATTTATTTGATTTTACAACACTAAACCATTAATTCGTTTTGTTTCAATAAATATTCAAATTATCCGAAAAATTCGAATATTCGAATATCGGAAATCGAACTATTCATATTATTCGAATATTAAAAACCAACGAATATTGCAAACCCTAGTCGCTAGTGTAGACACTCGGCGCCCCGCGCGGCTCGACGCGACCCTTCTCCCGGGCCACGGAGGACTCGACGACTTCTTTCAAAGAATCTTCTATGTTGCGACACTTAATTAGCAGCTCTTTGTACGTTTTAACGCTTTCTCTGTCCAACCTTTTCCTGATTCGGCGATCCAAAAGCCCAAATGTTATGTCTAACTGCACTCGTTCGCAAAGATCACCTTCTGGTAACTTAGCAAATAAAGCTCTTAGTCGCGCTATAAACAGTTCTGAATTTTCCTGAGCTTGCACCATTTTAAATAGCTCTTGAAAAATACGAAAAGGAGGACGTCGCTCACCGTAGACGCTGCGCAATTGAACAATGGCTTCTTCCCAAGTACTTGTATGCTTTTTAACGCCTTGCCACCACACCAGGGCCGAATGCGTGAGTAACATGGACATACCTCGGAGAGCGTTGTCTTCGGAGATATGTAAGCACGATTTATATGCTTCAATGGCGTCTATGAAACCATCGACGGACTCCTCCGATTTCCCACCGAAACGCGCTGTGCACAACAAAAAGTTGCCATTGACGGCGGACACCGTTGCAGCTGCGGCGGCGGCGGCAGCAGAATGGTCAGCTTGCGACGGCGTTGACGAGCGCATCTCGCGCATGAGTTCCTGGCAGAACTGCGCCTGAGACTGTTGCAACGTCGACAGAATAGACGTTAAAGCATCTTGCGACATCGTTATATTGTCACTTTCTTCGTTATCTGATACCGATATTTGTTTCTTGGGTGGCATCTTGACTTGGTGAAACGTGACGATGAAAATAGGTAGTTAGGTACGAGCCGCAACGTAACCTTGAGGCGCGGCACGTGTGTCGAAAACAGAGTAAATCGTTGTAATTTGGGACAACGACGATTTGATTTACCACGTAAATACCTAACAACACGTATTTAACGTTGCACAAAAGTTTCACAAACACTGAAAAGTTCACTATTCGCGATCACGCCACGCGGTTTTATGACCTTGTGAACGAAAAAACCAAACCCAGACACGTTGGGCAGCCAATATGTGGCGTGGGGGTTCAGTAACACAAAACACATGTAGACAACTAGCTTTTAATGAGACTCTTTTACTATTTTAACTATTTACAAGGTGTGTCTAACAAAATACCGCGCGCGCAAAAAGTGTGACGTAACCATTCTACCGCTCAAAGCTCACTCAGCGCGGGCGCGGCGCGGCGCAGCGAGCGGGGGCGTGGGTCGTGCGACAGCAACATACCCCCGTCCCTTTCTTACCTAACGGCCGTCCGGCGAATATCGCGCCGGGCGGCTACCACGGTTAACGCGATGTGGCAGCCTACACGCTACAATATATTTTTAATAGTATGGCGTCCGGCTTCTTTCGATGACTAATTTATAACTTCCCATTTTAGAAGCATTATATAAAGTCCGCCATTCAACATCCAACATGTGCAAAAATGTATTGATTTCGTGACACTAGCAACTTTTTTGCAAATTGGTAGTAATCTCATGTGATTCTTGTCACACTGGGCTTAAACACAATAGTCGTCGCTATATCGGCGCAATAACTTTATCGACATTGTCAGCCATATTAGGGATTTAGATAAAATAGACGACTTTGTTAAAATTTTATACATATCCACACGATAAAAAGGTGCCACGCATAATTGGCCCGCTGCACTCTAGTCTGTCAGGCGCCTGCAGAATTTTCTTCCCCTTCACACCAAAATTACTTTAGCTCAATCCCTTCTTCTTCCCCTCCTCGACTACGGCGACGTCGCATACCTAGAAGTATCAGAAGAACTTCTTGATAAGTTAGAACGCCTAAATGTGACCACGTGTCCAACTTCCGCGCCCAGTTAAAATGGCTACCGAATGCCTCACTGTCCCTCTTGTTTCCAAGAGATTTAGCTTCATGGCGAGCGGTTCGCAGAACCGCTTGCGGTCGAGTGCTAACCTCTCTCTTGCCTTCGCAGCCCATACGTCTAAAACCTACTCCAAATCCTTCTCGATGCACTCGGTCAGACTTTGGAACCGGCTGCCTTCTGACATTAAGAAATCGCAATCGGTCGCATCTTTACAGGGAAAATTGAAGATATACTGGCTTGACTCCTTATAATTGTATAGCGTCCTTTGTTTTATTATATAATGTTTATACATATATTTCAGACTAGGTGGAGTGACGATCTTCGAAAGGTGGCTGGCAAGAGCTGGATGAGAGTGGCCACGAATCGTGCTCGTTGGCGTGCAATGGGAGAGGCCTATGTCCAGCAGTGGACTAATATAGGCTGATGATGATGATGATGATGATGACATATATTTATTTATTTTATATATGTATATGGTATGTGTGTATTTGATGTAACTTTGTGTATTTAATTATTTAGATATTTATTTTTATTTACTTTATATATGTTTCTGTTAGTATTTATTCATAAGGTCGTTCGTCTTGTACTCATTTCTACCACATTCTATTTTTTTGTTTTTTTTCCTCAATCGCCCAAAGTTTAGCTGGAAGAGATCCCTTAAAGGGATAGGTTCGCCTTCGTACATTCCAATTCTGTAAATGTTGTATTTGATTTTCTGTTTTTTGTACAATAAAGTGTTTACATACATACATACATTTATTGTGACGGCAAAGAATACAGAAAGGTACGAGTAAATCAAATCTTCGAGGGTCGACTGATGTTAATGTAATTTGGACGAAATTCATACTCAGTATTGCGATTATTTATTAGTTATATGTAAACTCGACCCGTCTCGCTTTAGTTAAAGTATATGAGCTATCCTGACTCACCAATCACCATACAACTGTGTCATAATGACGTTATAAATAAAATATAAAGAATTGTTAAACAGAATGTCACTGTGACACAGTTCTATGGTGGGTCAGTTTCTAAAATAAGACAGCAAACAACTTCTATTTTTTTTTGCTTGCCTAATTCGCGCTTGACGTTTTTTTCTAATTTTCTTATTTAGGTTTTGTAAGGAAGACCAGCGCCACTGCAATTAGCATTAGGTACACTGCGTTGGGACCGTTTCGTGGCTACTTTCTTCTTGAGCTTATTAATCTGTTCTTTGTTATGTGTGCCACGAATAAATGATTTTCTTTCTTCTTTATTTCTAAATTGTAAAGTTATCATCAGATTATACCATAAGTATATTCTGTCCCCATTATCCGCTTTTCATCTACGACAATGAAGCTGACCCGTAAACATTTACTGATTTTTCAATCTCCAGATAACACTATCTGCCAGGTAAATTGTAACTCTGTCCTTATCTTTCTTATGGCAAAGAAAAGGACAGAGCTACCATTTACCTGACAGATAGTGATATCTGGAGATTGAAAAATCAGCGCTTGAATGATGTAGTAAAACATTATCCTTGCTTTATCTGAAGTATTAAAGCTTTATGCGTTTAAAAACAACCTAAAGCGACTCTGGTAGTTTTTCTTGGGAAAGGTTTTTAGATGGTCCGATAAGTTCGATGGGACCGAGTTACCCTTGGAAATGACGACAAAAAATCAAACCCATTGCGATATAATACTTAATAAAATAAATCTTTTGCGAATGCATTTACGACTAATTGTAAGGTTAAAGGACTCTATTTTACTTGGTTAAACTTAATTCTTTTTGACATGTTTCTGCCATTACTGACAAGTAAATAAGAGCTAAAAGTACAAATCGGGACTTAATCGCGTAGATAGGTAGGTAATAAAATAAACATTTACCACGACATCCCGATTTATAGTTATACGAGTAGTATGTGTAAAAATCGTGTTAGTTTAAATTAAAGTAAATAGAGCTATCGTAACGCGGATCACTTCGTTTACCCGAATTTCATTTGCCATAATTGTGTCACTTGCCATAATGTTAATTTGCCATAAAGGCATTTTTTCTGAAACTGTAAACCTTTCAGGTAATTTTTACATGCCATCGTATAGAGCCCAATAGGTTAGGTTAGGTTTGTTTTATAACAATTCTGAATAGTTCACGATTTCAGAAAAAAATCCTTTATTCCGAATGAATATTATGGCAAGTGATAGAATTATGGCAAATGACTTTCGGGCAAACGACAGAGAACCATCGTAACGTTGAGAATACGATAAGGCTGCGGCTCCACTGAGGCGGAGATGAGCGGAGCGGAGCGGAGCTGTGCCAATATTAACCAATAGAATCTAAACTAACGTGCGCAAGGCGCGCTCGACGTGACCGCATGCGCCTTCTATTGGTTAATATTGGCACAGCTCCGCTCCGCTCATCTCCGCCTCAGTGGAGCCGCACCCTAACATATCAAAAGCAGTTAAGTTTTACCGAGTAGAATAGAGCCCCTGGATTGAAAACAATGTCGATTTAACACCAGGTCTTTTCATTTCGTATCGTTTTAATTCAGGCTACGGCGAGCAATGATTCCTTTCGAATTGTTTTCGGACTTTGGGTATTCGAGCGCACTTCAGGCGACTTATGACTTGAATGACAATTTTATGACCAGGGATTGTAACCGGTTACAAATAAACCGGTATTTATTTAGGTTAAACCGGTTAATAATTTAGGTTACGTTCGAACGAAATGATTTGGGAACGTTATTTCGAAGCGCTCCCTAACCGGTTACTCTGTGTTTCGATACGGGATGAATGACCGCTGTCGCGCGTCGAGGCGCTGCTGGTGGCTGCGCTATCAATCTAATACCATAGCAAACCAATCCTGTCTCCTTAAACGAGCGGTCATTCACCCCCCACACGGAGGAACCGCTCTCTAACCGGTAAATTGATTTCGTTCCCTGTTTACGCTCCGACATAGAGATACCGGTTAGAGCGGTTCTTGCGAGCGTAACCTTTATTATGGGTTAGGCTCTCAAAGTGCGGCTCTAACCGGTACGGAAAATAAACCGGTTTTCAATCCCTGTTTATGACGCGTCTGGTATTTGATAGCAAATCAAAACCGATCTGGTGTTGTGCCGTCGCGATAGCTCACCGTCAATCCCGTCTTATGGCTGGAGTAGCTTTCTTCAGGGATATTTTATATTTAGATACGTTTTTTATATTTATTAGGATTATGAAGACCGTGTGGTTCCCGGGTTAGAATAGTGCCACTCAATGTCTTCCCGTGGATGGCGTGGGACGCGACTAAGAGAATAATGGCTTGTAGTTAGGCGATAGGCTTGCAACCTGTCACTAATATACTGGTTAACATCTTAGGATAATTGTGCAAGATGTGGTTACTGAATTAATCATCAAGTTTTTAGGGTTGTTGGTAATTCTGTAACTCTGCCTACCGAAGGGATCGAAGGCGTAAGTTTATGTATCTATGTATGTTACGAAAACCCATCACCGTACACTGACAGTATGAATATATTGCCGTATGTCTTAATACGTCGGAACAGAAAAAGAAGGAAATCCACAGCGAATGAGTTCTACACGTCGTTAAGAAAAAAGGGTGATAGGTTCTCTTTATTTTATGTTATTTCATATGAAACGGTTTGGGTTGGTCTCAAAGTAATTTTCCCCAAGAATAATAGAAAAAACTAAAAAAAAGCCTTTTTAATCGGGCACTATATCTACTCGTTTGTATTTTATGCATTTTGTCATAGTGATATAATGTTATATCAGCCTAATGGAACCCAGACCCACTATAGAACTGTGTCGCAGTGACGTCATGATTCAAATCGTAAGAAATGTCAAATAAATTGTTTTATAATGTCACTGTGATTAGAGTGTCACCTATTGTGACATCAAAAATAATGATAACTGAACTTACATTAATTTCCACTTTTTGGATAAAATTGCAATATACTCGTATTTGGAACCACACTTCCTCGCTTATACTTAGACACTGAAGAGATTCCACGTAGTCGGTAGCCTAGCCTGTGTCTTCTTCATGTTCTGATCTCCCTGTTACGCTTATTTACAGATGACTTCACGTACCAGTCATCAGTAAATAGAGAGGAAGTGTGTCTTCGGATAACTCGTCGGACATTGTAAGTGTTGTGTGTGATGACATTTTGAATAGAGAAACAAGACTAAGTGGGGGTAGGTCGAAAAACTCGCACGTCAATAAAATGAAAAACCTCCACTACAATCTTCTCGAGACTACGGCTATTGTTAAGTACCTAGTACAGACAAAACGTTGAGGTTAATATTTATTTTATTACGTGATTAAGTCCCGATTTATAGTTTTAGCAAGCATTATACATCATTACTTTTTACTGTTATAAGTATCTTGTTTGTAACATATCAATACCTATACAATCTGCACGTATGACCGACCCCAAGACACCTCACAAATAAACGGATATATCTTTAATCCAATTACATTATCCGGTTCGTCAAACGGAAATCCCATTAATACAGTTTTTTCTTTATATTTTCCCTTCTTCCTTCATTTCATATTCGAACTAAAACGAAAACTACTGGCCCGGAGACGTACCGTCCAGGTACCTACTGCCTCTTTTGATAATATCAACCCGGGACATTACGAAGTGCCTTTCTTGGTTCGTATGTCGTTCATATAGGCAAATAAATAAAATTAAAACCAAAACCCGCCTTCACAAACGAAAAAAAAAAGTTTTTGAAGGTGGTTTAGGTTTTTAAAACTTTTATTTGTACTTTTTAGTTATCATACGCTGTTAAGTATGTAGTCCCACTTCTCAATCATTATGAAACTATTTTTCACTTCAACCTCGCCGCAAGCAAAGCCGCGGGAAAGTCATAGTCATATATTTAAACCGTTTAACAGTTCCAGTGGTAATCTGTGGTCTTCATCATCTGTTCCACTTATATACGTGTCGAAAAGTGAGGGATGTTTTATCCACATTTTATCTTGCGATAAATGCAGCCATCTTGGGCCCCCTGATCTATCAGCATATCCTGCTATAATTCAATACAGGTTACCTACCGTATAACATTTATAGTTAACAATAAAAGGGGAATTAAAATTATTTACAAAATAATTGCAAATTAATAATACATCGTTACTCGTCGTTTACCTCGTTTACTTCGAAGAAGGTACCTTTCTCATTCATATTTATTAACGACCTTTAAGTAAGCACGCAAAAAAATTGTGAAGAAAACTAAATATTGGTTCATTATGAATATTCGTGAAATCAGACTTCTATAATGTTTATATGTAACTGTTTATTCTTTGGGTTGTTTATAATTTTATTTGTTTTTGTTATATTATGTATATATTATACGGTATATGTTTTTAATTATGCGTGTAAATAATTAGATTTTTGTGCAAATTTATCATCACTATCACTACATAGTATAAAACAAAGTCGCTTCCCGCTGTCTGTCCCTATGTATGCTTAGATCTTTAAAACTACGCAACGGATTTTGATGCGGTTTTTTTTAGTAGATAGAATGATTCAAGAGGAAGGTTTTTATGTATAATAAATTTTGTTTTATGTACGTGTGTTATAGAAAACTCAAATAAACCGAAGCGAAGCGAGGGCGGGTCGCTAGTTATAAAATAAAGAAAAATATACTTTTGAAAAACTGCTTTAAGGGGATAAGTTCACCTTTGTATGTACTTGTTTCTTAATATTGCCTGTGTAGTGTTTTTTTATTATTTTACAATTAAAAGTACCTATACAGGGTGTATACGGAGGGGTGGATCAAACGAAGGTCAAAGGTAGGGGACCTCAAGGGGCATCTGAATCACCCCCATGTATGTTCAGCAATTGTTATTAGTTTCGGAGATATTGATCATTTTAATCGGATTTTTTGTCACTTTTCCTTATGTCCGTGATACGAAAAACCCCTAAATTCATGTATTTATACCTTTTTTTTTCAGTGTTTTCTTGTATGATTAGAATCACTGTGAAATAAGGAAGTTTCTAAAGCTACATAACATATTTTTTTTCATTACAACTTTTTGAGTAAACACACAAAGTTTGTTTTTCCATACTTGGTGAAAATCAAACGCGGGGTTTCCTTAGTATGGAGAAAGTAACTCTGTGCGATTACTCAAAAAGTTGTAATGAACAAAAAATGGCATTTAGCTTTAAAAACTTCCTTATTTCACAGTGATTCTAATCATGTAAGAAAACACTGGAAAAAAAAAGTATAAATACATGAATTTAGGGGTTTTTCGTATCACGGACATAAGGAAAAGTGACAAAAAATCCGATTAAAATGATCAATATCTCCGAAACTACTAACAATTGCTGAACATACATGGGGGTGATTCAGATGCCCCTTGAGGTCCCCTACCTTTGACCTTCGTTTGATCCACCCCTCCGTATACACCCTGTATACCTATGTACATACATTGTACATTTCTTTAAGTTCACATTATTGAATAGCTATAGTCGACGACAATTTTAAGCAATGCATGCGAATTGATTCCGGTCTAACCCCTTTACTTATAAATGTGGAATAAGCGAATAAGCTTGGAATAGTTTATGCCATGCTTTGTCACTTTCTGTCAGATGCAAATGTCACAATTACAGATAAGGACAAAGCATGGCATAAACTATTCCAAGCTTATTCCACGTTTATAAGTAAGAGGGTTACGCGGAGCAGACTAAAATAACAGATATACTTAGGAACCTACTTTTTTCTGAATTTATTTATGGCGCTTATTTCTAAACCCAGTTTTAATGGAGCAACACAAAATGTGATTTATCAAGGACTTGTTGTTAACACCGTAAATATTAATGCGTTGTAGTCGAGAATAAGTCAAGTTCGTAACTAAAATCTGGTAAAAGACCGAAACAAGATGATTATATTTTTACGTTTCATCACGATGCCGGTAATCTTCTTCTTTCACTCAATTATTGTAGCTATCCACAAAATCATTTACACACTTTGAACTGAAGACTTCAAATTGGATTTCGTGCATTTGTACGTGAACGTTTACTGCTACTAATTGATTTATTGAAGTCAACGTTGTCGCTATTTTTCTATCAATGTCGTATTTATGAATAGTCAAAGAATACCTGTGTTTACATGAGCTGTCACATAGGGCTCATTTATAGATTGACGCAACTATGTATACTAAAATAACAGATTCTAAGATCTACACGCAATTATTGTAACGTTCCGTGATTTTGGATAGATAATGCTTATTTACCTTAACTAGACGTATTTTCGTACCATATCCTTCTCACTCACGTGTGAATGAACATGCGTCATATTTACGTTTATTAGCACTGCCTACTTCAATCACAATCCCTACTCTATTTCTTATCAGGCACCAGAATGGGTGAAATTTAAATATTTTGCCTATCCTTAGAACAAGCAGCGTTCCCATAGGTTACGATTTACATAAACAAACCGGCGGCGGTGAAATCCCTTCTTGGACGCTTTAGCTGGGATTAATAGCCAATAACATCCGCAGATAACCAGCACCGACATCCAAGGAGGGACTCCACGTTAGCCTCGCGACCGACCCGAGCTCGGCCTGCAAGTTAACTAAGTCCCCCGACAACTTAACGTTCCCTATTATCTTTGACTGCGTTGGTGCTCAATCCTATAGCTATGTCTAGAACTGTGGCAACCGAGATAAAAACAATTGTGAAATTGCCTAATTCAATTCTTCTATGGCTAAATACAAGAAAAACATTGTAAATTTATTACAAGAGTACCAATAATAGTACACCTACAGCAGAAAATTTAAGGGAAAACTCCAAGCAATACGAACGGGAGACGAGAGTCGTGATTACATCGATACAATATTCTATTTCATTGAGTACTTATTTGTCTACAGATTCACATCAATAGTGAAATTACTGGGGTAGGTAAACATAAAATATTGAATTTGTTTGGTCAAATGACACGCGATTCAATCGTTTCTGAAAGTAACGTAGCAGCGTTATGAAATTTTAAGAAGTCGTGTATACCGTTTACCTACAAGGTCATCGTACTTTAGTTTTAGCAAAGTCTGGCCCTCTTGAAACTACCCAACACAAAAAAAGAAAAAGTAACATTATAACAAAATAAAACTATGAAACGGTTAGCAGTTGTTGGTTTGAAAGCTAACAAATTGAGTTGTAGTTCTGAAGAGCGAACTCCTGTGTCAAAGTCGTAGTAAGCATATTCCAGTTATTTGTTTAGTTGGACCGCAATATTTACTGCCTCAGATTATAAACAACTCATCCTAGATTTAGAGTGATAAATTCGAGGTCCTTCATAAAGCGTTTCTGCGTTTTGCCGAGCACCGAGACGAAGAGTCTGCGCCATCTTGAATTCAGTAAGTGCTAGAACCCGTTGCATGATCCTTGTCAAATTGTTCAAATACGTGTCCCAAGTTTAAAGATGAAATAAGTCACGTCATAGAAAAACCGTTGTGAAATGATATTGTCGCGGTATCATGCCAATAACGTAGCATGATTGATGAACGTAAAGTCTGGACTTAAAACTGAATACCTTTTCATTCTTGTAGGTTCGCTTCCAACAAGGTTTTTTTAATATAATGATCGTCCATCTTTTGTTAGGATACAACTATGTAATATTAGGAACGCAAAAGTAACTCTGTCTTTATGTTACCTTTAGACAACCAAAATAGCTAAACTAATTTTGAAGATGTATCTAGAGTTAGCACACACCCCGAAGTAGGACAAAGGATATTTTTTTATCCCGAAAATGTTGATAGTTCCCAATTAAATGGCAATTAACAAGCTCTACGCGGATAAAGTCCAGGGCTAGGGCTAATACTTATAATAATTGATGAAATGTTTTTTCTGTCTTGTTAGGCTTTAACTGATTTTCGTGAAACATCATATTTACGATTTTATATCAGGGACAGGATAAGGATACTTTTAATCTTAAAAACCTTGGAAGTTCCCGAGGAAAAAACTATTAACAACTTCTACGGTAGGTATAAAGTAAGCAGGTTGTATTTTGTATGTTATTTAGTGTGAGCAAACTAAAAAAGATTTAATACGTGATAGTTTCTAAACCACTTTGGTACAATAACAATATAGACAATGCGGTAAGAAGGTCTTGTCGTAATTCTCTTGCAAATATGTAGTTCAAAGGAAACTTTTCCCGGTTACCAGACTTTATTATTCGAAGTGTAAAAAAACTACAATACAATAATAGTTCTTTATACATATACTTGAAAAATCATGTTATATTACTAGAATAAGGATATTTTTTTTAAATAAGGAGCGCGATGCACCTTTTATTTAATTCGTAGGTACGTCCATTTGATGTAACTTTTTAGAACTAACGAAAGTAAAGTTGGCGCCACATCGGTCGCCTTATTAATTGGCTCTAAACAACAGGATTTTACTTAGTTCTTAAAACAGATAAAAACAACGCACGCTTTCTTTTCCAGTCTAAGTGCAAGTTATGTCGGAACGGCATTACATAATTAGATTCTCCCATACAACAGGACTGAGGTGTATGGAATGTGTTTTATTCCACAAGGAACATTGCCAAAGTGATCATAAAAAGTGGCGTAAATTTGGACCTGGTCTTAGTGGCGAGTCGTAAAGTGCCTCTACATAAAGTAATTTATATTTCACACGTGGTTTGTGAGCGAATGAACGGGCTTGCGAGAGGCTGCAGTAACAGCTGGCCTGAGAACAAGCAAGCCTTGACCAATAATAATGAAATTTTTGTTTAAATTACTATAATTGTATGTACCTACGTATGTGAACACTATATTGTACAAAAACACAGAGACAACTCTTAACATAAATCATAAACAAACAGTTACTTATTGTGTTCAACATGGTGTTCTCTAAAATCGAAGACTATCCAGCGCATACATTAGACCCAACTGCAGTAGATATTAATGTAATAACTCTTAATTCATCATTAAATGATGGTATTTTTTATTTATACTTATATTATAACTTAGTACTATTTACTACCTTGCGGTTAATACTTCGTATACCCACAGTATATATATATATATAATATATATACACGGTGTAACATACGGAAACGGAATAATTTTATTTAAACAGCGTATTCCTGAGGTCGTGAGAAGCAAAAAATGTTATCTGAACCCAGGTCGAAATATGCTTTTTATTTTTTATTATAAGGGTGTTTTGTACTGGAGATTTCATTACAACTGCATGCTGGATAAAACATAAAAAAACATTATTTCAACCTGGGTTCATATAAACTTTTTTGCTTCTTACGACCTCAGGAATACGCTGTTAAAATTATTCGGTTTCCTCATGTTACACCCGGTATATTAGTCTAGCAGAAATCACTTAAGTAATAATTATCTTACATTTATTATTAATCTACCTCTTGGATATAAATTAGATTAGGTTCGATTAATATTCCATAAACTCCTTTAGAGAATGCGTAATTGTAGTGTTGATTCGGTGTATTATTCTTCGCGAGTTTTTACGATTTTTGTAAGTAATTCAAACAGACACCGATTACCGATACTCTCCGCACTATTGCATTTATCCCCTTATAGGATTATTTATTTATTATTCAATAGGCTGCGAATATGTTTATTGTAACAAAACAAGAAGAACAAACATTACAAAATAACAAATACAGAGGTGACATGTCATGGTGATTAAAACCATGTCAAAAACTTACAGTTCAGATTATTAATTTTACTTCATTAAGCGGCATCAACAATACGATTACAATATAAAAGCAAGACAGACTCAAAAAAAGTAGAAGAGGCATTTGCACTTGAGAGTTAGACAGTCAGTCAGTCAAGTTAATTAACTACAAACATGATGACGATATAAGTAGTTTACGTGTGGAAATGTAGTAGTTCAGAGGCTCAACTCGGTAAAACCTTATTACATAACGATAACATTCAAAAGCAATTAGCGTTTACCGAATAGAACAGAGCCCTGGAACAAAGGCTGGGGTCACATTGACATCAGTCGCGAATGTCACCCATCTTTATATGCTTACACAAACGAATGCAAACGATGGGCTGAAGTAGTAGTTGTGGTATAATTTTTGAATAAGATAAGTCATATGGATAAATTGAAACAGTCAATTATAGCTTGAATATTTACTGGTATTCCTTTTAATCCTTTATTTAACATAAGGATTAAAATAAACTGTACATATAGACTCGTAAATATCAGACGTAGTCGTTTCGCTTTAATAGTTTCGAAGGCTTAAAAACTTGCGAAAAGAGCCGAGCAGACGCAAACGTTAAAGTTGATTTTGCAGAGCCCTTTTAGGGATCAGGTTTCACAAAAGATTTTTTTGTTTCTCAGTAAAAGTTACAGGGACAAAAGACTAGTTGTTTCGTGGATTTTAGAACTACGCTTGATTACATACTTTAAATGGTATTAAATTTGGGAATTAACGCTATTGCTGTATTAATATGTGTTAACTAAACCTTTTTCTATGATACTAACCTACAGGGTTTAAATGAATCGACGGTGACGGCCCCGAAGTTGCAATTTATCTGTTGCCATAAATAAAAAGGCTGTATGAAAGTAACGAAAGCTAGCAACGATGAAATTATTCAATTTGTCTAGGTCAACTGTTCGCAGAAGTTGATACGGTTGACCGTACGAATAAATCGTCTTAGGAGTTATGAGATCGCTTCAGATCTGAATGCTAATTTCTATAGCCATATCCGAAGAAACCGATTGCACATGCGCACTAGATCCGAGGTATTGTCATCTACCTATTCTATATGGCACTAAACGTATAAGTCATACGTTTAGAGCAGGGAGACGATTCTTTTAGCCAATTCGCTTTTCAACTCGACGCTCGAATAATTAACCAGCGAGTTTAAGTTGTTAGGTAGTTGTTAAGTTTTAGGGCGTGCATGCTCTATAAGATAGCTTAAAACTCGCTTAAATGACTCCGCTCGACCGATGAACCGTTCAACAAGACGCCGTTTTAAGAAAGTAACACCTCAGCACAAGAAATCGTTTCCAAACAAAAATGACAAGGACTTAAGACAACACTCTTTTACCGGGACAGGTAAACAATGAGACTTCCGAGACGTGTCGGAGGGTAAAAGTCGCAGTCAAGAGCAGGTGCATTGTTCGACCCGATCCGCCGCGAATTCTCGCAGATGGACGATAAAAGCGGCCAACAAAGACGTCTCATAAAAACCCTTACGACTGGCCATTGTCTTTTCACTTTACGGTTCTGAGATCGGCTCTTTGGCGCTGTATATACTCGTAGAGTTACCTAATCGTAACGAACGACGATTCGTTAAATCTGCGTCCAACTGTTCGCTTAACACTTTTCTGAAAATGCTACATACAAATGAAAAGCTACGTGATCTTAATATAAGCACTACATACGGTATGAACGGGTAAATTAACAGATCATAAAAGAGTTTACATATTACATAATGTTCGTGTCAGAGATTGCGCTGGATATTATTTACTGTGTGATATAAATGTAAATATATACAAAGTCGTACATAGTCATCGCTTCATTCAATCGAGCTATCAACAATCTGTACCTAGTAGTATATTGAATATACATAGGTAATAAAGTAACTGCATTAATACATGGTTTTATTTATTTTAGTCTAGTGGTATAATGAATCATCGACTGTTATAGTTATTATAACCGGTCCCTCGTGTCCACTCGGCGCCGACGCCTATCCTCGAGACACATCGTCACGGGTCGATATTATATTTCAAGTTAATACATGAAACGTTCACGTACGTTAGATTACAGACATGGGGGTTATTTTCTCAGTTGAAGACTGCCGTTCGGTTTGCATGATTAGTCGCGATTTTCAAAGAAATGCAATAGATGAATATGGATATGGGTGGGTGGATAAGTAATAATGTCGCGAATCAGCCTGATCGTGTTCACAGATCGATCTCAACACCGGGCAGTGCTCGTCGACGTCACCATCCCCCATGAGCATGACGAGAATCTCTTGAAGGCTAAGGACAAGCTCAGCCACCACTCGTACCTTGACTCGGCTCATTAGGTGACCCCCATGTAGGATGATTACTTGACGATCATTGTCTCGATAGTTGTTTTGGCGAAAACGGTCTCATATCGAAGAGTCTCGACCAACACCTTAAGAGACTCCCGCTAAATGGCTGGATCAAGGGCCAGCTACAGAAAGCAGTACTCCTCGACACGGCACATATTGTGAGGAGGTTCCTCTCTCTGCAGCCCTAACCGTCAGGGTCCACAGGTAGCTGTCGACAGCACCCGTACGTTGAGTTTTAAAGTGTTTTTTTGTGTATTAATATTGTTACCTTACTTTATATGTAAATACTGGAAAAAACTACTGCGAGTTAAATACGAGTATATCCTACTAATATTATAAATGCGAAAATTTGTGTGCGTGTGTTTGTTAGTTTGTTACTCTTTCACGCTGAAATGGCTGGACGGATTTAGACGAAATTTAAAATGGAGATAGCTTATACCCTAGAGCAATACGTAGGCTACTTTTCTTCCAGGAAAATTTAAAAGTTCCAGAGGGAATAAGTAATAACCATAATCGAAATTGAACCGAATGAAGATGCGGGTAGAATTTATTATCCACTAATCCTACTAATACGAGTATCGTTTTACTTTTTTACTCCTTCACGCTGCTACGGCTGGACAGATTTGAATAGAGTTTGAAATGGAGATAGCTATACCCCGGATAAATATCGTCGGTGAAACTGCAAAACCGCGTAACTAACAAATTTATGACAGAGCAAAATAAACCTTACCGACTTAACCTTACTGGCTTCATATCATCCCAAAAAAATAAAAAGTTCTCGAGGGAATAACCAAGTCGAGGGCAGAAGCTAGTCCCTAAATAATAATGATAATAAAACTGTTTATTTTCATTTATACAAAAAGCTCAGACAGAATGAAAGCAGGTGGTACTGGAGACTTTGTATTCCATTGTATGAAGATCCTAGTCTGTATGCATTTCAAATTTCATTTTATATGCATGCCAACCTAGGGAGCGCTGAACTTGCATGAATAAATGTCCGAGGACCTGAAATGTTCTGTGTATTTGCAAGCGGAAATCTGAGCAAGTTTACCTATGCCACGACTGGCACGACTAGCAGTGAGCCCTCGCAGGCAGATCACTGCGCCACACGCGATGCCCCGTGCAACACGATGTCTCAAAGAGGATGATGAAGGATGACTATATTGACGACACAATGAAAGCGGTGGTAGGTTTGATGATAGAGACGGTCCGTCAAGTATGAACTCGTCTGCCTCATTAATCTTAAAATTTGATACAGAGTTTATTAGAAGTGTTAGCGTACAAAAACAAAAACTTTTGGACTACAGAACTTATTGCAATGATAAAAATAAAATTGTCAATATTAAACTGATTAAGTTAACTGAACAAACGTCTACGTCTGTAACTTTTCGGCACTGTTATGTTTGTTGTAAACATACATAGACTAAGTGCTAGACACGACGCGCCTTGTTCATGAGAGCGTATTAGTGCTCTAAATCCCTAGGCCATCGTTGACCTTGAAAGAGGACTACCAGGCAATGGTGTCGACCGCTGGCCCTCTTTTGTAGTACGTGCAAGAACAGGGTCTCTATTCTATGACGTTAAACAATATTTCTTTTGTCGCTTTGTCGTCTTGACTCTAACTCGGTCGCCATTACTGTCAAGTAACTAAGAGCTATCAAAACGTTGACAGTCCGATAACAGGTCAAAAGAAATATTATTTTAGCCACCTAAATAGAGGCAAGTCTAGATAGACCAATGCGTACAGTGCACGATGGAATATAAAATAATAAAAAGCAAGATTTAAAAAACCGACTGCTTTTTTTGATATTGTCGTCAACATAATGTTATTTTTTTATTGTCATTATTTTTTTATCCCATTACTTTGATGAAATTATTATAGCCTACGTCACTCTCACAACCAAGACGATTCTCACTCGTCAAAATCGATCGAGCCGATTAGGCTACAGGTAACAATAGAACGGACTTACGTACATACATACGCGCGAAAAATATTACCCCCCTTCTGGATAAGTCGGGTAAATGCAAGCCTAATCAGGCTTAACTAAAGACCGGGAAAATAACACTTTCCAGGGTAAAATTAAAAAAACACAGGTTATACTACTGTTTTAAATAAAAAAATAATAAAAAGTAAGATCTAGTAATTAGAGCAATTTTTTTAACCCGTTCCTAATATTCAACAGTAAACATAATTTTCGTGTTTAAACATACTTTTTAGGCAGTTTAAATCTAGAATCTAGAATGTAAATATAAGGTGTATTACGTTGATGCTTAGTTAGCGAGAACAGGTTTTTCAAAGCCGGACACTTGAATTTACACAATTCATTATAAATAACATAAATTAAAACTACATTGCGCTTCGTGACTATGCTTTATGTTAACGATCGATGTGGGATGTGACAACCATAAATGGATTCCATGACGATTGAGTTATTTTAATCGAAGCGACACGTATTTTTTTTGTGTTTTATGTTTTTGTTTATTTTGCAATAAATATTATCTTTTTTTAGTATCATATTTTTAGAAAACCCATGAATAGTATATTTTAAGAATCTTGTAGACGCTTTAAACAAGCGGTAGTCAATTTCAGGAAGGCTTCTTGGACTATCGCGCATTCTGTTACAACTATATTTGAGATAATCTTCAAAACAATCAACGTCAAATCTTGGTTTTGACAGCAGAAGAGCGTAACAAGAAATCTTTATTTCTCCGTAAAGACGCGTGCCATATTTGGAACGTCTGGTGAATATTATCTTTAAGAAGTGTAGCCCGAAACGTGCGTGAATGTTTTATTAAATAAATTCGGTTTGTTCGAGCGTGTAATGTTTTTTTATTACTTAACATGATTCCCACGGGTCCATAAGCACCGCTATTAACGTCTTGTTCGTTTTCCACAGGTCCCGTCACGCGTAAGCGTATTTTGGAGTGCTCGAGCCGCTAGATGACGGAAACGCAAAGACACGATATTGGAAAAGCGTGATTAGTAATTGGATTACTTTCGTTCAGGTGACTCGTGTTTGTGAAATACTGAACGTGGTGTTTGAGATTCCTAATTTATTTTTCTTACTATCGATTGTAAAGACTGTTAAATAAATTTCACATTGGTTGCGGACATTATTGAAGAAATGCGACAGTTGCTGAACGAGTTTGAATTAGGGAGACCAAGCCAAAGGAGGAAGATGGACGGCTTTTTTTACGGATCTTCCCAATTGGCAGCCTGTAATAAATAATGTGGTAAGTAAGTAGTTACATTTCGACATAGGTGCAGGCTGCATGCGGGTATTTAATGAATGTAGATACATGTTATCTAACGAGCCTAACTCTTTCGCAACAAAGCCTGCAAAAAAATTGTTAAACCGTGCGCGCGCGTTGCCTTGTTTATAGTTAGTAAGCGATTCTGTACCTAACTCATGTGATGTTAAAAACTGTTTTAATAAATAAATATTTTCTCACACAAATAGACCTACTCACAAACAAGCTCTTGTAGGTACTACGGGTATACACAACCTATTAATAACTTCAATTCAGTGTTATTAGGAATGAGAAATTTATCTTCAACATTTATATGCGGACGTACGTTTATTCAATGTTTTTTTCTTTACCTACATAACTAAGAAAACTTATTATTGTTTACTAATCTAAAAATAGGGTAAACCATCATTCTCTTTAGAATTTTGAGGACGGTGGTGTACCATTGCTCGTTATGACGCGTTAGAACTCATTTTCGTCTACAGGGACTTTATAGCTGATGATAGTGAATTTGTGATCCTTTGAATTAGTCCCACAAGGCAGTGTCCTGGGGGCCTCATATGGCTGCGTTTATCGCGTGGCAAAGTGTGGATAAGGCACCCGTCACCTCTTGACACGTAAATAAGTACGTGAGTCACGGATAGGTACTTTATTCACATACTAGGCCCGCTGAAATCGTCTTAAGGGCAATACAGATTAACAGTCTGCCGGTTGATATTGGCCTGTCAGTTTATCGTATTAGAACTATTAGAAGACAGACTATTAGTTTCTCTCACGATTTACGACCGATGATTTCTTTGAACTGTAGGGATGTAATTCTCTTAAGCATATCTTTTTTCAACTCGACAGTTAATATTAACCGGCGAGTTGAAGTAGTCCCATCAGAGCGTACAAAATACAATTTAACGTGTACATCTCAATTAGGCAGCTTTATATGACATTGAGCTAGAAGACTTCTCAGTCTCTGTGGGGACGGACGTGCGATAATCTCGGCCGGCCTGTCCGACGCCTCTCGGCCCAATCCGCTATTCATTTACGGGTGGCTGGCAATCGGCCTGACAATTGTCGTCCCTTGGCGGTCGACCTCAAACTGTTGTTTAAAAAATGGCCCCATATTATAGTCTCCTTCATCGCGATGAAAAAATGTGGTTAGAACGTCACTCTCACACTTACATACTGGTCAAAAGGTGACAGATGATTCATGTTTGTCCACATCGATAAACACTACCATAATAAATGTGTGGTAGCCGACAGTTTTAAAGCCGGTCATTTGAATATTATTGGCAGATATAAACCGTTTAATGTGTGCGCTCAATTGATTCTAGACTGTCAGCCGACCTTACACACTTCAGTCTGTGACGTAGTGCCCTATTCCGTGACGTTTTCTTCAAATCGTCTACTCTATAGAAACTCCCAGATTTTTCCCAACCCCAACTCATTCAAAACTAGAGCGCAATCTTGCTTAGGTACAAATTAGTAATTCCAACGACGACAGTCCGACCGACGCAGACCTCTCGTATTAAGTACCTACTTGAGAGTTTGAATTTACAGCTTCTTAAACTACCAATAACATCTCGAGACGCTTGCTATCTAAGTCATAAACCAAATTTTATACAGCCAAATCTTACTTTGTTTTATGACATAGAGGGGGCAAGCCACCTGATGGCAAATAAGTGGGACCTGAGACTACAATCCTAAGACCGATTATATAATTGCGGAACTCTAAAAGTAGGTACTCATGCTTTCGCAAAAGCTTTATTTAATTTCGTACAAAAGTCAAGCGTTTTTTAGCTATGGCAACATTCTGTTGTCGTTACGAGTATATCTTATATGTCCGGCATTTTAAATGCACCTGTTCGTGCCTTTACGCAATTATCTTGCTACACAATAAAAGTAAAACACATTTTACAGGTATTCCACTGTTAGCAAAGCCAGAGCGTGGAAATTTTAATTACAAAAATTGTAGTGTTTGGCTGTGCTGTAGTATTAAAATGCCGAATTACCTACCTTGAAGAACTTAAAATTACTTGAGGTCTAAATGGGTAATGGGTAATGGGGAATCTTGCGTGTTACATTGCATCTTATGTTGGCCGCAGGCTCTATTCTACTCGGTAACCTACCACCTAGCTTTTGACATGTTATCGTATTGTATTTAACTCGACCACCATTACTGTCAAGTAAATAAGAGCACGTATCTTGGGGATGTATTTCTCGTCTACGCTATTTTAGTGTGGGGTGTTGTTGGAAAGGTCATTCAAAAATATTACGGGCTTATGGAAACATTTTTTTGTTAGAATCAAGTGACTGACAAGAGAAAAACTATCACGACTTAGTACACTTGATTGCTACATACTTAAATACTTACTAAAATTCATCTAAGACAGCACCGACTTGGGTACTGTAAATAGAGGATTAGTTCATACTTGCTGTTATTTTAGTTTTTGAGTAGTAACGGCTTCGGAACCCTACACTGAGCATGGTCAGACATTGCCTGGATTTTTTTTCAAGATGTCTTTTAATAATAATTAAAATGTTAAGTCCTGTGGTGTCCTTTAAGTATTCCGATTTACGCATTCAGTGAATCTGTGGGTTATACCCTGGTTGTCAGTAATAAATCTGTTAAATTAATCTTGACTAGTTTTAAATTCCGAAAGGGACATTTTACGTTCGAAAATCTCATGCGGTCTGATTTTTACTTAATGTGTGAACAATCGGGGAAATTTAGAGCAGATATACTTTAATAGATCCCACACATTATGGCGTCCGCTTTGAAGAGACTCCAGCGTTGCGTAATTAAACTACAGGGAACTTTTGTAATTACATTCTATTCGTCTGTTTGTCACCTTCAGTGGCTTCACCTGTGGAGAGGTTAATTAACTGTAGGGAGCCAACAAAATTATTTATTTGTTTGAACCTAAGCTGGTGCTTAAGCTAAAGTCGGTAGTCTTTGATGTTAACCCGCCGGTCCTTAACTAATAGTTTTTTATTTTAAATAATAGTTCAGTGCCGTATGCAGTATGTATTTTCGTGTTTTTGTTTGTATATTGACCGATTTCTCTGTCAATCGTTGACCAATTTTAAAAAATATTTTTGGTTTGATAGGGTATACACCCGAGGTGGTCCCATTGTCACCAAATTGGAGGACCCGTGAGGAATTAAGGAAACTCCTCAAATGTTATAGGCATACATATAGCGATTTTAGTATTTCAAGCAACAAATCTAGCATTTGAATTCCGAAAGTATCATTTGGTGAAGTGGAACTGATGATGAAGACCATAGATGGCCACAAGAACTCTGAGTATTTCAAGGGTGGTGATAAGATATCTCGATTTACAGCTTGCTAATATCTAAAGCGTACTATAGGGTCGAGGACTATCTAACAGATAAAAAATGCTTGGCCTAAACCCGAAACTTAGTCATTAATAATTTGTAAAATTGCAAAGTTGTTTGTAGGGGACACCGTTGATGTAGGAAAGGATATCAAACTTTTATTTGGTTGTCCTGGGTTTTTTTTCTCTTTTTTTTCTCCCCTCTCTTTTTTTTTCATTTCTCCCTTTGTCTCTCTCGTAATATTTTTGACATGTTTTCCTGCTGAACTACGCATGCTATTTGGTAATATATTTAATTTAATATTTATAGCTTTATATAATGCTAGACTAAGTAGTATCATTGTACCTAGTATTAAATATGGTTAAAAACGACTGACTGCTGAGTTTCTTGCGGCGTTTCTTCTCGGCAGTGGTCTCCTCTTTTGAAGCGCTGGTAGATTCTTGACGTGTAAAAGTGCCCGTGCGGCCTACTTACTGAATAAATATCTTTTATCTTTTTATCTTTTTACAAAGTTGAGCGACTATAATGAAAAACATTTTAATTGTTTATGACTGTGACTTTCCCCAGCGTTGCTTGCCGCGAGCTTGAAATGTTGAAGTTTCATATCAACTAAGAAGTGGGACTACATAACAGCATATTATAATACGTAAATGTATTAAATTAAAAAATCGTTTTAAAAATCAAAAAACCGACTTGAAGAAAGCAAAGAATAACTTCTTGTAAAATCGTATGAATTAGGTCAGTCCAACTGAAGTTGGCGACTCACAATATTTCTAAACAAAAGCCGCCTACAGTCTTGGACTGACCATTTTGCAAGAAGTTAGTTTTTGCGTTTTTGAAGGTGGGTAGGAACGTGGTGGTGGAAAACAAAAAAGCTAATTAAAAAAAACCGGTCAAGTACGAGGCGAACTCGCGCACTAAGGGTTCCGAAGCACTGCACGTTAGGAAAATTATTTATTAAAAAAAACAGTTTGAGTGTTATATCTTAACCAAATTAAAAAATAAAATATTACAACTAGCGGCCCACCAGCGGTATTGCCCCCACTGTCATGTCCGACTATCCCGGAGGATTTTTCAATTATTTTGTTCTTCTAGAAAATAATTGTCCAATTTAGTGCAGTTTTTCGGCATTCTGACAATATTTTTTATCTATAGAAATTTGAATACATGTCATCATCTTTACCAAATGAAAAAAGCAAACTGACACTTGACCCGTTTTTAGTAGCTGAACGTTTAAAATTATTATTAATCAAAGATTTCAAACATTCTTAGCAGAAAATGTGACCAATGTATAACGTTTATTGAGATATATAGATGAATGAAGCACACTTAACTAAATGGGGTTTTAGGGGAAGGGACGAGACCCGAAACATTTACTTTAGGAAGGCCTTGATCAGGATAAAAAAGTAACAAACCTTTCCAAGCAAATCCATCACGTGAGTGGCCTAGCCTTTGACCGCTGCAGTGCCGCCGGTTTACACTATATTTATAGAAACGTCTAAGGGTTTCCCTAATCAAGATGCTATGCTTTTCTAGTTTTGGCAAAAAACCAGTAGTTCAACCATCTTATTATATGTATTGTTGAGTCCACCTCTCTGCACACCCAGTCTTGTCTGAACATGCAGAACTGAGTTGGAAATCACGATATCACATAATACAATAGAATAGAATAGAGAACATTTATTTCGCTTAATTTTTAAATATTTTTATGTAATTTTAAACTATGAAGAGTGCACTTACAAACAAGAAACAATCCACGAGATCCATAGTTTCTTCGTGTACGTATTCTAAAATTTGTTTACTGACTTCGGTACGTCTTTAAGTCTGGAAACCTTTAGTGTCTTAAGGTCACAGAAATCGCAGTGAATGGCTATTCATCGACTGCGTTAGTACGAGTAGGTACTTGACAACAGTGCGGCTGATCAAATACACGTGACCTAATTGAGTAAACGTACACCTAATGAAAATTGAAACAGCTCTAATCAAATAACGATAACACGCCGAATAAGTTTTTTTTTAATTTGACCATTGAATATACATGCAAGCAACCAATAAAGATTATTCCTTAAAAAAAATACGAGTAAACTAAAAAACTGTCACGAAAAAAATTCACACCAAATTGAGTCTCAAGCTGCGTCTGGGCTAGTAGTTCAATGATTATAAAATAGATGTATTCATTAATCTGGTGTGCCTATAGCTAATGAACAATGCCCATTCTTACAGAGTACAAAAATACGGACGGGGGTTTATAAAGAAAAAAAATCTTAATTATGAAAGCTAAATGCAAATATGGACGGACATGAATTACCAGAAAACCCGCGTAAACTCTGGATTTTACTTGTAACACGATTAGTTGAATAATTAGAAAGGGCTGAGCCGGCGCTTTGCATTTGTTAACTAGGTATCTGGCCAAGAATACCAGAATACACTCGACGCCGGCGCCGGCTCTTTGTCGTGGACGGGGCCGAGCGCGGAGCGCCAGGCCTATTTAGTTAGTCAACTTTCATTTAAATTATAATAAAGTAATAAGAACCAGCCACAAGTCAGACCACGCATTTTAGTACCTATTTCGTAGACACTTTTAGGATTCCGTACCCATAATGCCAACGGGACCCCTTTACTAAGCCTCCGCTGTCCGTCCGTCTATCTGTCAGCGGGTTGTATCTTATGAACCGCAATAGGCAGACAGTTGAAATTTATACAGATTGTGTATTTCTATTACCGCTAACAGCAAAGAATAAAAAAACATAAATTTAAAGCTTACAAGTCTAAATAATTGTTCCTATATTTGTTCTAGCGAAACATAATTTCACATGGAGTTTAGATGGCCGACCTGTTACAAACTAAACAATGCATATTGAATATCTCTGTCTAATTAGCAGTTTAAAATGTCGTATCATCCGTATTTCTAGGCTGATTTTAATTGTTATTACAGTTTTGGTGATCTCTTTGACGGTATTTTCATTTTTGTTAAGAAATGTGATTTAAAAAATTCATACATATTCCCTATTGGGAACAAGCATTTTCTTACATTAGACCTCCGTATATATTTTCATCATTAAATATATAATTACGGTTTAATTAATTTTGAGGTGTACTGTAACACACGTACCTACACTATATAAGGGAACCTAAATGACCCTCCCCTTACTTTACAAAAAATCAGAAAACATTACAATCCTCCGGAAAAAAATGGTAAATAAATAAATAAATATCAGGGGACAATATGTCACACCAATTGAACTAGTCCCAAACTAAGCTCAAGGCTTGTATTATGGGTACTAGACAACGAAATAAATACTTATATAGAGAAATATATGCTTAAATATATAGAAAACATCCATGAATCAGGAACAAACATTCGCGCTCATCACACTAATATCTGCCCTTACCGGGATTTGAACCCAGGATCGCTAGCTTCGTAGGCAGGGTCACTACCAACTAGGCCAGCGCGTCGTCCAAAACCGAAACCGCCGTCCAAATAATAGTGAAACTGCGTCAAAAACCGTTGTGTAGTTTAAAATAAATGCGCGACCAAACATATTGAACAGGCGAGGATAACAAATCTGTTTTATGCGATAGAGATTAAAATTTGGTGTCCATCTTACTTTTATTTTATAAAATAATAGAATATGTAATTATGGATAATTGAAAAAAAAAACTGACAACTGGGAATCGAGCTGGTCAAATAATATGACAGAAATAACATGCCGTATTTTAAGATGAAAATCAAAAGGTTCTTTCATAGCGATAGTTTACAATACATACCATGAATTAAGTAAAGACCATGAGAACTAATTAAAACACAAAAAAACCCTTTCGATTTTCATCTTAAAATACGGCATGTTATTTCTGTCATATTTGAACTGTTCGATTCCCGGTTACGTCGGACGATTTAAAAAAAAGCATTAATGCAGTATTTATTATTTTCTAAAATAAAAGTAAGTCTCTATTGCCTAAAATTTGCTATTTCCAATATTTCAGGTAGCTGCACTAACAAAGTTAAATGGTAATTGCTAGTTTTCATGGCCTTCCGTTATTTTGATGGTGTTAGTTATTTAGAGATAAATGAACCATATCGCAGGGTTACCCTTTCGATCTGCATCATAAAATACGGCATGTTATTTTACCGCATTTGACCGGTTCGAGTCCCGGTTGAGACAGGATTTTTCAAAAATCCATAATTGAGTTTTAAAAAATTAAGGAAAGTCTCCTTTACACAGAACGTGCTATTTGCAATATTTAAGGTAGTTGCCTTCCATGCAGCATTCGAACTTTCCACCCTGTATGATTGAGTCGCTTAGTGCCACTACAGAAATATTGTTTTATAAAAAATTGAAATTATTCCGCAGGTGTAACACAAATAATATGAATCGAAACTCATTTACAAACTATGGAAAACAGCGCGTGAAGTTATTTATGATATTCAATAGGTATTATGCGTACAGTGGCCAATCCTGTTTCAGTTTCAGGGATTCTTCCGTACCTAAATACAAATTAAAGTTTAATACATTAGTAATAATAATTGTTTAATGATATAAGCGTCATCTTACCTAAATGAACACTGGAGCAAGGAGCACCGGAGCCTTTCAAGCTAGTTGTGCGTTAAGGTTTTAGCACCTTTAAGGTATTGATTACTACTACTTATGTATTGGAATAAAAAAACTGTCTCTCAGACTATTTCATTGTTTTGTCTTCGTGAAAGAAAAAGAAACAAAACAACACGCTTTCGCATTTTATTTTTTCACTCTGCTAGTCCGATTACCTGTTCTTATAACATAATTTGTATGAATACCACGGGTCGTTTACTCGTGAGCAGAAAAAATGGTCAACCAATCTTAAAATTATAATTAAACGTTTAATTCCATTTATTCAAAAAGTTGCCAAAATAGCGTTTTATTTCTTGCCCTGGCTAGCAACTGTTGAGAACTTATTAAATACAGTACGTTTACTTTATATACCTACAAATAACTTAACCTAGTTAGGAATACCTACCTTTAATTCTATATGTACTATAGGGGTACCATGTACTTTATTCAAGCAGCAAATACTAGAAATGTTTCATAATGTACTTTCTTTTATCAAGGGTTGCTTCGAACAAAGCGATCTTAACTATTACCTACTTACAAAACAAGTTTAATAATCATGGAACCCTCGGTGCGCATATTAGTTGTACCCGTACAACATAAAACTGTTCACCAACAGGTTAATCCTATCCTTGATATTTTTCACTTTCTAATACTATATTGTTGTCTACTTAATAAAACATTGGATCTCTATCAAAATCGTAGTCGAAGAGCATTAACCACGCGAGTACACTTCGACGAGACAAGTTCATGAATAGGTTTTACCTCCAGCCAGAGCCTAAAATATTAAAGGCAGATACGTAAGTGGATTGGGCGATGACAGCCGAGATATCGGTCCATTCACTACCTTTGAATGCCAACAGAATAAGTGGAAAGGTGAATACTTATGCCTCGTCAATTTCTTTAGCTTCAAGGCAAACTCTTTCATTTTATATAGATATTCTGCGAAAAGTTTACTTTTCATTTGCATAATGCTATCGTCGGTTAATAATACTTCTCACCGCTATCTCATTATCTTCGCTACTGAAGTAAAAAACTGCGACCTTCTAGGCACTACAAATCTTTGCATCACGTAAACATTTGTTCAAGAACTGACAAATATATTAGAGATGTTTAAAAATAAAGAGAGCATACTTATCGTAGGCGTTGTTTTACAAGAAAAATGGTAAAGACTGGTTAAATAACTAAATGTAACTTTTTGAAACTGTAGGTATATTGATATTAAGCAACTTACTTTAAAATAATGTAGCTTGAAGACTTGGATTTGTCACTTTAACGTTTCTTTTCACCATTCAATCAAACTGTTATTTTACACTGCGGTCACAAAATTAACAAGAACATTAATATCAACATTAGAAAGTTAATTTTCTCTTGTTTATTCG
>OZ014444.1:10378183-10581232 GCA_963966035.1 Acleris laterana | reverse complement strand
AACATGGAAGCGACTAACTGAAGCGATAACTTTCGAGTACTAACTATTAAACGGGGTATCGGAATGCACAATCAGATTAAGCTGTAGTATATAACGGGCTAACTTATCTCCTATCTCAGGTTTAAATCGTCTTCGCTAAAATTCCTTGCGCATTTAAATCCAACAGTCTTTGTGCCTGGATTATTTGTGCACTATTTACAGATGCTACGACGAGAGGCCAAATTCCTATTCGAGATTGGAATTCTTATGACCAGTACAATATTTGACTGCACAGTGTGAGTTGAGACATTTAAAGCTTTACTTAAAACATTGTCGCCTTTTAAACAACGTTAAATGCAATTATAACACAAGTTACTTATTTTTTATTTTATACTATTCAGGCATAAAATCAAACAGTATTATTGAAAAAAAACCGCTCAAGTGCGAGTTGGACTCGCCCCCGAGGGTTCCGTATTAAAAAAAATATGGTTGGAAAACGCAAAAGATAATACAAATTTTGCTATAAACTTTGTTTTCTATGGAATAAGGTCCATTTTGACTGCACTCAATTTTAATACTTTTTGATAATTTTTGCAAAACTGTAAAGTTTGAGTTTATTTTTCGCGTAAAATATAAGTAATTATCTTTAAATCAGGAATCAGTATCATACAGCATTCAGTAAAGAATAGCGAACCATTTGAAAAAAATAGCAATACGTTTAAAATTCTTGTTCTCGAGTGAACGTTGGCCAGTTGATAGTTGATGCGAAAAAAACACTTTTTTGAAAAAAGTGTGAGCATAAATCAATCTATCTGAAAGCTGTTATCGAAAATGTTGTTGAAAAAATTATCCAGAGAAACTCAGCAACTTTTCGATTTTAATTCGTAAATAATAGTTAGTAATTGATCCAGTTCGAACATGAAATCCTTGGCGTCATGGCAACGGTCGCGTGCCGACGCCCACGCTGCCGTAGTGAGGTGGATAGGAGTGAAACATAGCTGGCATCTAAAACGTCTGAAAACTGTATTTTGGCAACCTGAGGGGCTATTGCTTAACGCACTCGTAATCGCAGTCGGCTTCAAAGAGGAACAATTGTTATCAAGTTATCATTTTGTATTCAGACAAGCCTTCGATTTTCAAAATGAAAACGATCGTGATTGCGAGTGCGTTTATAGACAATAGGGCCGCGGGCTGCCGGACCCGTACAGTTTTTTTTAAAGTAAATAAATCGGGTTGCCATAGCAACATACAGACAGGTCGGCAATATTCACTAACATTTTTGAAAATGTGCTCAGGGCACATGCTACTCGCAAAATGTCTGAAAACTAGCTTTTTCGTAATAAATTAAACTATGAAATATATGTAAATTATTAATATTAGACATATTATTGTTTTATCCAAAGGGCATTGGGTAAGTTTATTTGAACATTATTGTTATATTTTTCTTCAGCGGCCACGGACGATTTTCTTATAAAGGTTTGGAGACCCTCTAAATACAAATAAATGCAAAAAAGTATGCCTTGAATACCTAATATTGGAGCAGAGGTATAAATGATATAGGTATTACGTTTTTGGTACTAAAAGTACGCCCAGGTAAAAATATTTAAATACCTCGGCCCCGATCGATGCACTGTAGAGATACATGACATAACAAAATGTGTTTATTTTGAAGAGATCTACCATAATTAATTATTTGAACAAATGGCCGCTCACCGTAAAAATATATGACTTTTACAAATGACAACACTTTTACCCAAACCCCTTGTTGTTTGTTCAGCCTGTTAACGTCATTTAAAGACAAATACTTAATAACCAAACATCTAAACGCCCTAAAAATCTTTAATATACCTACTACTCAAAACAAAATAGGGGCCATTTAGTATTTTATATGCAACATGAAAATAACAACAGTTTGTATTAGTCACTACATAGTATAAAACAAAGTCGCTTCCCGCTGTCTGTCCCTATGTATGCTTAGATCTTTAAAACTACGCAACGGATTTTGATGCGGTTTTTTTAGCAGATAGAGTGATTCAAGAGGAAGGTTTTTATGTATAATAAATTTTGTTTTATGTACGTGTGTTATAGAAAACTCAAATAAACCGAAGCGAAGCGAGGGCGGGTCGCTAGTTTTTTATAAGGAGATAATAAAACAAGGCTTTTCTTTTTGTTTAGGCAAATTTTTCGTTTAATTAAGTTGGCATTTGTTTTGATTATTCCAAATTAAATTAAATTAGTCCATCATCAACATAGCACCAAATAAAAACATTTCTCAAAAAATAACAAAGGATATTTTTTTCTTTAATATCGTGTATGTCCTCCTCTCTTGTTGCTTTCCTGAAGCCTAGAATGCATGCTCTCATTCAAATTCCTCAAGTTTTCAGGTGGTATACTCGTATCTCCCCTTGGACGTTTCAGGGCGTTAATTAAACATTAAACATTAAACATTAATGAGATGCTGTTGGTTGCAAACCTTTCGCTCTTTCTCTCTAATCCTTGGTTTTAATTGGTCCCACAGGTGTTCTATCTGGTTAAAATCCGGACTCTTCGCTGGCCACGGTACACCAGATACCAGAGTTTTTAAGTTCAGTCCGAGTAACCCGAGCTGTGTGTGGACGGGAATTGTCTTGCTGTGCAAAAGAAACCTCATGAGGCTTGACGAATTCCTTGATGTAACTTTGAGCAATTACGGTGCCCTGATTTAAGATGGCGAGTTCAGTTTTGCCGTATACGCTAATGCCACCCCCAAATCATAACACTGGGACCACCAAAACGATCACCGATTCGTGGATGCAAACTGAAGAAAATCTCTCGCCGCGTCGTTCCCATACTCAAATCCGTCGATCGTCACTGAAAAATTCACTTTACACTCATCTGTGAAAAGCACCGATCCCCACTGATTTATGTCCCAATTCAAATATTTCCGACAGAAACTTAGGAGACTTGCACGATGAACCCTAGTCAAAGGAATTCGTATAAAACACGTCGTTTAGACCATTGCTGGTCTTCATGCAGTCGATTTCGTAATGTTTGGTCACTAATACGAGTACCCGTCGTCAGTCGTAAGCGATTTTGTGACTTGCGAGCCGTTACTGAGCGTTCCCGTTGTGAACTTAACCGGATGTAACGATCCTCTTGAGCCGTAATTCTGCCTGAACCAGTTCTTGCAACACTACCAGTCTCTTGGAAGCGATGCCATGCATTTTGGATGGCTCTCCGAGAAAACCCCAACGAGGAAGCCACAAACCGCTGCGAATGACCTTCAGCTATCATTGTGAAGGCCCTGGTATAAGTTATCGTGTCCATATGTCTTCGTAATCGTGGCATTATTAACACAACAGAATAAACTAGGCAACTGGACAAAAAGAAATTACTCCATTAATGAATACAATATCATTTAATGTCAAAGAATTCTTAACCTGAACTCGGGATTTATTAAGTCATAATGTAACCTGTATTTTATAGACAGTATTTAAATTCAAACACTAGTACCGAAGAGGCTTAAATAGCGAAGAATGCGTAGATTGGATATAGTTATCAAGAGTTTAGGTCCAATAAATTACGATTCAGCAGAAATAATATTAGGTGACCCCTGTTTAGTTTTGAGTAGTAGATATACTTATTATTACATAGGATAGTAACATCTGCCTTGAAATAAAACAAAAAGTCCGCCCTCGCACGTAAAAAAACTTACCTATCTACTTATCAATGAGTGTAAAAAGTCCATAAATTCGATATCGGGATTTGGAGGATATCGCAGTAGTCCCCCGACCGCGTCTCGGCACAATTTATCGCCACACCGCCGAAGTGGGCCGGGTGAAAGAAAGAGCACAATTTGCTCGGTTGGATATATATGTTAAGGTTACGATGTCAACCACTTATGTGATTTGAAATGTTCGCCTTGCGACAACCACTCTGCTATAAAGAACTGTAACCGGCAAAATGATGACAACGTGACTTTTTATTGGCATCGACAATTGGTCATTGCAGCGGAGAATAGAGGCCCCGGAGAAGATGTCAGGGGCCCTAGCGAAGATGCAAACGCTGCTAACGTTTTTCTTTTTTGTCACTCAAAATGCATGGGATGATATTCTCGTGCGTTACGATACACCACATCACGTACTACCATCTCATACATTTGAGCGATAGAAAATAAAAACGCTAGTAGCGTTTGCATCTTGGCTAGGGCCCCGAGGCCTCTATTCTAGGTGGTAAAAACCATATCATCTTTGAACTGTTATAGTATTTATTGTTTAATTTATTTTAGAGACCCACTAATTACGGGCGAACGGATGGACGGACGGACATCGAGTGTCAGCAGTTGGGCTTCGTTTTTCCCTTTGGGCACGGAACCCTAATTAACCCTTGTTTGATGAGTCCAAGTATTTGTTTTGTTTTAGTGGTGACAGGGCCTTGTGCAAGGTCTATCTGGATCGCTACCACCAAGCTGCCAAGTAGCAGCATTTGCATTGCTGTGTTCCGGTGTGGGGATAAGACAACCGGTGAAATTATTGGCATAGAGGCATTCCATCTTAGTCCTCGGGTTAGCAACGCATTTGCGGTCTTAGGATTGCAGTCTTCAGATTGTAGTCTTGAAAATGCAATTATCTATAGATCACAGATCCCCCTTACCATCCGGTGGTCTGTGTGCTCGTTTTCCTGCTCCATGCCGTATAAATAAAAGTCCGGATGTTTTGTATGTCTTTAAGCATTCATTTCTCTATATTAGTATAGAGACCTCTATATACCTCTATTTACTCGTATCGATGTCTAGTACCCGTAGTACAATCCCAGAGCTTAGTATGGAACTAGGTCGATCTATGTAAAATTGTCCTCTTGAAATATTCATAATCATGTTATACACTCATCTAATATAAGAAAACATTATCCAGGGTTTCGCAAAAATTACAATACCATTATTTTTAATATACAATGAAAACAGAAGGCTTAACCCAAAAACGAAGGGGCTAGCAAGTCACTTAGGGAGGATACAACGGTACCCTGTGAATCCAATACACTGTATCTGCAGATAATAGTGTTTTGAATTAACAACTTTTATTCTATAGAATGAAAGTTGTTAATTCAAAACACTGTATCTGCCAGATACAGTGTATTGGATTCACAGGGTACAACGGGAAGGACCCTTCCTCCGCCCGGCCGCGCCCCGTGAGTATGACAACGCACGCAAATTACTCGCCGACCGGATGGACACCTCGTTCCCACTTGGTTACGGTGACTTAATACAACCCGGGTATTTTCGCTTTGAATTGGTAAAAAGAGTTTTATACAAAATGTTTTTTGTATCCTGCCAATTCTTTACACACAATGGCAACAACTATACGCAAGGCAAATATAACAAAATTCCAAATATAAAATGTATAAATGCCCAAAACCGCTATAAATAAACGAATAAATTTAGACTTGAACGCCGCGCTCGGACGCGGTTATGATCTTGATGCTATTAACATTAACATCAATGTAGTGTTATTTTATTTAATGTTTAGCTTCATATTTGTCTGTATTTCTTTATATTATGCCATGCGATTAAATAAGTCTTATTTTTATGTAAGCATCATCCATATAAACTAAACGCTCATTGGGTACGAACTACTAAATACTATTTATTAATAACTCATTTCCGTCAGTAAACCTTAAAGCCACATATACAACCTATAACATAAGAACTTATTTAACACACTCTTATAGTGTAATAGTCTCATAGTGTAAAACAAAGTCGCTTCCCGCTGTCTGTCTGTCCCAATGTATGCTTAGATCTTTAAAACTACGCAACGGATTTTGATGTGTTTTTTTTAATAGATAGAGTGATCAAGAGGAAGGTTTTTAGTATAATAAATTCTGTTTTATGTACGGGTGTTACAGAAAACTCACATAAACCCAAGCGAATCGAGGGCGGGTCGCTAGTTTATTATATTGTATTCGCGTAAAGCTCAGAACTTAGTACGTAAGTTTACATTTCAGGGGGTCACCATGCTATGCTAAAGCATATCAGTTTAGGGTTACAAATAGGGACAGAATTATCGCAGTTATACAGTTCTGTCCTTTACTCTCGGCCTTAACTGAACTACTTTAGTATGTCATGGTAACCCCCAGCACTACTCGTACGCCCGGCATTTCCAACAATAACAGTTTGACTGAGCGCACGAAACTTACGAAAGGGTCAGGCTGAAGTAAATTGTGTACAAGAACTTTCCCGCAATTCGCCAATTGTTGTGAAAGTACCTCGAAATAGATAAGGCAATTTAATATCTCCAAGTTAACCCACAAGACGCTGACCTACATACTAAAGGTAAGGACGGCGTGAGAGAACCGCGCTGTACTAATTAAAACAATATTAATAATAGAGGAAGTTTTATTTATTTGCTTGAACGAGAGACATAAATTGCTATGTAGAATCATCATTTGGGAGCGACTGTGCGGGTTCTGTATTTCATGAAGACTTAATGCATTATTTTAGAAAAGTTTGAGTACCTGCTACGCCGACGACGGCGTCATGATATCGCACAAAATGTTCACGCTGACATTAATTGAACGCTATTTCCTTACGGTAACATGAACTCAAATAATACGTATGACCTTGGCCTTGTGTTAAGTGTTTATTTAATTGAGTGTGTGGCTCCTCTGGCCTCCAGGGACGGCGGTGCCGGGACTGTGACCTCCACTCGTTATTCAGAATGCATTTCCTTTCAGTTCACCGATGCTTGAACTCTCCTAAGAGTTTGAACAATCAGGGTAACTCATAGTTAACTGCTGTTCTAACTATGATGTACTTCTCGGTTTAAACAAAGCCAGGAAACGTCAAAACTTGTTGTTAATGCTCACTAACTACATTTCCGAGTGGTCGCCTCGCCCGCACTGCTACTTGAATGTCTGCCACTAAAGGGTAAAGTTGAAAACAACTACAAATCCTGCAGAATTTAAACAGAACCACTGGATTTTATTGGAGTCTTAAAGAACTCGCGAATGAGTTGGAAAAGGCACTATGTGAATACTAAATTGAATGCAAAGCCAACATTTTAAAGTACGCGACAGTTCAGCAGATGCGCTTTATGTAAGTATGCGTGGCGAAAAGTTGAAAGGGAGAAATCTGAACTGAAATAAGAAAGAGTTCTCGCAGCAATTTAATAAAATTTAAGATGTCTGACAGTTTTATAATTCTGATTTATCGCCCCGCCAGTCTATTCAACGTCGTCGCCGTTGCATAAATTTAATCCATCGTTTCAGAAATAGCTGTGAGCCAATGTAAGAAATGAGTTCTATTATAACTAATACCGATTATCTCGTAATGGCTAGACAGAAGCGTCAAAATTTACCAAAACGACTACTGAGAGTTTATAACTAGACCTGGCGCCATAATGAATAAACGTGCAAAATCACGTCGGACCATGCTCAGTAAGTATAGGGTATTGCTTTGCTACTAACAGTCGAAATCACTAATATCTATACACCTATCTTGTCATATACAGGGTGTTTGGCAGTCGGGTGTAGGGGTTTTAAGGGATGATAGTAAGGGTCATTCTGAACATTTTTGACCACATTTACTATTATGCTAAGTTTCACGGTTTCCGAGATATTGATCATTTTAATAGGATTTTTTGTAATTTTTCCTTATGTCCGTGATACGAAAAACCCCTTAATTCAAGTATTAATTTTAAAAAAAAACAGTGTTTTCTTGCATGACTTGAATCACTGTGAAATAAGGAAGTTTTAAAGCTACATGCCATTTTTTTTTCTGTACAACTTTTTGAGTAAACGCGCAAGAGTTACTTTCTCCATACTAAGGGAACCCCGCGTTTGTTTTTCACCAAGTATGGAAAAACCAATTTTGTGAGGTTACTCAAAAAGTTGTAAGGAAAAAAAAATGGCATGTAGCTTTAAAACTTCCTTATTTCATAGTGATTCAAGTCATGCAAGAAAACACTGTTTTTTTTTTAAATTAATACTTGAATTAAGGGGTTTTTCGTATCACGGACATAAGGAAAAATTACAAAAAATCCTATTAAAATGATCAATATCTCGGAAACCGTGAAACTTAGCATAATAGTAAATGTGGTCAAAAATGTTCAGAATGACCCTTACTATCATCCCTTAAAACCCCTACACCCGACTGCCAAACACCCTGTATTTGTATTCCCAAAGTCAGTGGCATAGACTTGTGTAGATATTTTTGACGTCATGGGAATGTATACATATTTATGACTTTGACTGTACATAAACACAAAGAAAGAAAGGAATAAATATCAAGGGTAAATATCTCCTAAGTACACCCGTAAGTACCAGTTAATTTTATATCTTATCTATTTTACAAACTTTCCGGTAGGTTTAAATCATTTAGTCGCCTGTTATGTTACCCTACAACCAATAAAACTGTACCTATATATCAATGCTTTCATCAGTCATCACACTAATAACGCTTAATATTATAATTTTGTGGGCTAATTAGTATGTTTGTTACTCCTTCATGCTGAAATGGCGAGACGGATCCGGATGAAAATTACCTTGCATGTTGTCTCTATTCCCTCGGGAACTGTTCAAATTTCCGGGATGAAAAGAACCCGATGTCCCTTCCCGGATATCAAGCTTTGGCCATACTAAATTTTCGTTACGATTGGATCCGTGGTTTAGCTGTAATAGCCAAAAAAAGAAACAGTTACTTTCACATTTATAGTATTTAGTGTGGAGATGGATAAGATTCATAATATTGTTTGAAACCGACTTTAAAAACTGAGAATGTTCTCAATTCGTTTCTTATTTGTGTGCGTGTTACCGTACTTAAATTTCTCCGCCAACGGTCCATCTTTTTTTTTTCATAAGTATGGTATGTCTCAGGGTTTGCCCCATTTATATATTTAAAAGAATTGAAGTCCCTAGCAATTTGGAGTCGGATTATTGTTTTTAAACACTTACCGCCTTACTTATAAACGTAGAATAAGCTTGGAATCGTTTATGCCATGCTTTGTCCTTATCTGTTACATTTGCATCTGACAGAAAGTGACAAAGCATGGCATAAACTATTCCAAGCTTATTCCACGTTTATAAGTAAGGGGGTTAATTATTATGTGAAGCTTTGTTACGTAGCCTTAACCGTCGTTACTCGTAATTAAGTAGCAATTACTAGTGCTACTTAATTACGAGTATTACAAGATTGTTTACGATTTTTAATGCAGCGCAGGGGGGTTATTATGACGTGGCTATGCCGCTTACTTTACGGCGAGCGTAAAGGACGGAGCTATAGCAGTTACGTAACTCTGTCCTTTTCTCTCAGCGTAAAATGAATTGCTCAGATACGTCATAATAACCCCACAGTGGCTTATTTATACCTAGCAAGTGAGAATTTTTTGAATTCATTAAAATAACTAGCAAGGATGGCATAACAAAATCCAAAATGCATGTAAGTACCTATTTTAGAAATAATTTACTCCGGAATGGTTTTCCCATTTTATATGATTAAATAATAATTGAGCTACACTGTATGGATGACTCTGTATTTACTGTTTATTCATTCAATAAACAGTTGGAATCTACATTTTATTTACTCTGCGATTGCTGGCATTATTAAGATAGAATGTTACGAGTTGTTCCTTTTTCCTTGATATTACGGTTTTACCAAAAAACCTTCCTCTTGACATATTTTTTCGAGGACTGTGATTTGTGTCGAGGGTGTATAGACCCAAACACCGCTTAACTGAGAGCAAGGGAGCAGTGTCCCAATCCCTATTCTTAAGCAATATTTCGATATCTGCTGACGTGAAAACAACACGTTGCTGTCAGGTTTTTTTAACTATAATAGTTTGTATTTTCATGTCATAAAAAACTTCGATGAAAGGCCGGATATTGCTTTAACTTAGGTACTTATGGTATTTTCAGCAAACTCGTCAGGGCCCCTAGATCATTTGAAGCTCAACCCAAAAATACCACGTCGTATTTCATGAGGCGGGATGCTATCACATCCGATCAGGCTCGACGCGTCGCGCCGCGGTCGCGCCTCCAATATTTCACGCAGGCTCATGTCCGTATCCGAAGACCCCTATTGGGAATACGCATTATTTATCCAAAACAGCCGTATTGAAGATAAAAATCATCAATATTTGCACGAGATTTATTTTTGAATCATAATAAGCACCAATGGTCGAAAGGAGCTTTGACCTATTCACATGTTTATTTCTGCCCACGCCGCATTAGTTTGCGATGGATTTCATGTGTGTTTGTATAAAATTTGATTACCTACCATTTTTCGAGAATAAACGTAAACAAGATTTAAAAAACCGTTAATATCAGAGCACGAAGAAAAATATTTGTGATGGGCTCACGCGATTAGACAGTTGAGGGCAGAATTCTTAAACGGAATGGCACGAGGGGAATGTACGTTCGACTCAATCTAACGGGCATGGCATCTTCAATCTGCTACCTCGCCGCGTCTTCGTCGACTTCGAGCCGGAGCGGGGAAACTTTGCTTCCATTTCGCATTTCCTACATTACCCACGCGTACGCTACGTGATCATAAACCTATTATTGTTTAGACTCCGTTTTGTAGAGAAATACCTTTATTCCTTTTTCGATGAATGTTTTTAATTTAGAATCATGTTCCTATAATCCATTATCACGATTGGGATAACCATAATATGGAAATCTTAAGCCGTATCGCCGTACATCGTAATTTCGCTTTCCATTATCGTCGCAACATTTTTATAAATAACACGGGATATGATTATAAAAGCTAGTTAAATTAATGCAGGGCATGAATCAAAGATGGAGCCAGAAAATAAAGTAGTAAGATGTGTAATGGACTTCCGGTTGCCGTTGGAGATTTAGAATTCTCTAGCGTCGGGTCTAGAATTCAAATGAGCGATTCCTTGAGATCGTGCTTGGGATAGACTGCATCGTCCTGGCGTGCAAGTCTAGTAGTGAACTGGCCGACCGACTGAAAAATCGTTTTAGGACACATCTAATCCACAGTGTAAAGAGTAACTAACAGTGGGCAGACGCCTTTGATGTTTGCGTAAATGCCGACGCCGCACAAGGCCACAGTAATTACCTAGGGTTGTCACAAACTACACAACTGCCCAAAAAATGAGGGTAATGGTTTTAGGTTTAAAGTATGTATGTACGTTTCTTTGTTCCGCCATAAATAACTTAGGTATGATTTTAGATTCAAACACCCATACAATTTTGTTTAAAGAATTTATGTTCACCATCTTGGATTTCAATATGGATGTCATTTTCGTAATCAGCACCCCGAGGGACCTCGAAAATGACACCCATATCATTATATTTCAAAAAAAACGTCCGCCATCTTGGATTCCAAAAATAATGTCATTTTCGTAATCCGCACCCCGAGAAACCTCGAAAATGACACCCATATCATTATATTAAAAAAAAAGGTACGTCCGCCATCTTGGATTCCAAAAATAATGTCATTTTCGTAATCGGCACCCCGAGGAACCTCGAAGATGACACCCATATCGATTTTTAAGAAAAAATAACGTCCGCCATCTTTGATTTCAACATGGATATCTTTTTCGTAATCAGCACCCCCATTATTATTTTTATAAAAGTCATGTCCGCCATTTTAAATTTGAAAATGGATGTAATTTTTTTGTTTGAGAAAAGTTTAAATTTTTGCTGGCAGGCGGCAGGCGTCAGGCTTTTACATCCGCCATGTTGTTTACGTTGGCATGACATGACAAAAATGTTGTAAATTAAGCACTTTAAAATAATATATTTACCTTTCTTCTGAGTGTGGAAATTGATAATATCGCAGATCTTTATTTGTGCGAGATGATGAATTGCATTCTCGCACAGCACATGTCGTATGCACCATTTTTTATTCTAAACACATCAAAATACAACACACGACACGCAGTAGCCCTGAAAGATATGTCCCGAGCTACTAACAATGGCGACGTATGCAGCTCGGGCTCGCCCTACCCGCCCCTCGCCCCTCACACCCCGCACGATTGCCCTGTCTAGACGGCTTCGTCGAACGACTGTATTGGTTTATAGACTGTGTCTAATCTATCGGTATCGTACAGATTAAACATGAGTTCAAACATAATATTACATTTATATTTATGATTACGAAATTTATCGCAAGCAATTTTCGTAAATCAAAAAATCCGTAATACACTAAATGTAGGTACCGGGCTATTTTCGTAGTCCATTTATTCCCTATCCATTTACCAAAACGTTATCTAGATAATGGATTCGAATTCGAAAACACCTACCACTGTTTGCCATTCTACATTAATAAAATATAAAATATCTTAAATAAACTATCTCTGTATCCCATTTTAAGATTCGTTTCGTTTTCGTTTCGTTTTCGTTTCGTTTTCGTTTCTTTTAATGACCTAAATGTGGAGTTACTGCTGTGTGTGTTGGTTTGTTTGTTATTTTAAATTTAGTGGGTACAGAGATAGTTTACAGTCAGACACGAGCATAGGGGTTCAAAACTGAACACTGGCACCTCCCTTTTTTTAAATCTAATACGAGTATAAGCGCTAACGTAAATAGAATCCCCGTTTTGCGCCGAGTTCAAAACCTGTCTATCAACGGCAGCTGAGGCGAATGTTCACGTTTTTTTACCTGTCGATTATCGGTACCGGCGCTTTGTAAAAACGGTATTTTCCTGCAGCAAACTTATTTACCTTGGCAATTTTGACGTGATGAAATTCATCGCATATTTGAGTAAGAAAATAAATTGTAAACCTACCAAACACGCGTGAAGCACCCATTAACGAGAAAATATTTTTGGTAAAAAATAATTTGGTGCGGGCTCTTAGCCACTGTTTGAAGTCTACCTAGTCACTATTTGAAGTCTACCTAGTCACTATTTGAAGTCTATAATGATGTAAATAATAACGTGGCTTTTCGCATTTATCTTCTTCTTTTGGTGCCTCTTCATTTACTGAATGTTAGCAGTCAGCTCTATAAATCAGGTCCTATCTAAAGCGAGTCTGAACAATTGTTCAACTTCGCTTCCTGGCTATCTTCCCCGTCATGATGGTTTCCAGGAGCTCGTGTGGTTTGTAAGTATATGGCACAGATAAGTAACGTTTCTTCTTTTTACCGTACGTACTAACTCTACACATTTCCCCATCCTCCAAATAACTTCGGCATTAGCGATATGGTCTATCCAGCGTATGCGCAACATTTGTCGCATCCTATTTCGCATTTGTACGACTCTCGAAATCAATAGTCAGTCAGTAAAATAAATATGACAAGGATTTTTGAAACAATAAAATAGTTCTGCAAGTATTTTTGTTTTTTCTAAATTAAGTAATACAGAACCTGCAAGCAGGGATTGAAAACCGGTTTATTTTCCGTAGCGGTTAAAGCCACACTATTAGAGCCTAACCCATAATAAAGGTTACGCTCACAGGGAGCGAAATGCATTTACCGGTTAGAGAGCGCTCCTTCCGTGTGAGCCGAGACAAGGGTGAATGACGGAAGCGCTCTCTAACCGGTTATAACCGGTAAATGCATTTCGCTCCCTGTGAGCGTAACCGTAACCGTAATCCGTTGGAACGTAACCCAAATAATTAATCGGTTTAACCTAAATAAATACCGGTTTATTTGTAACCGGTTACAATCCCTGCCTGCAAGCCTGAGCGTCGTTAGCGACCAAACTTAGGGTTGGAAAGATTTGAAACGAGTTTTCCAGAAAATTACAACTTGACATTTCGATTTCATGACTCGTTCTTTCATCAAATCGTAAGAGCCGTTTCCGAGAAACCAATGTAATATATACAAGAGTTGCGTCCTATAGGATGATCTTTGCCTCGATAACCCTAATGACTTTAGGGAGAAGAAACATTTTGTATGGACGAGGCGTAATGAGCGTGGGCCGCCAGGGAAATCCACTATGGCTGTTAGATCAGCTTAATACTCCAGCTATTCCGAACTCCATGTTGATAGGTACCACTTTCTCAATCAATTTGCAATTTGTTTAAATTGTAATAACTATAATTCCGTTTAGTAAAAACACTTTAACGCTCTTGTTTTTCTTTCCTAGTTAGGCTTACCATACGTCGGAGTTTGTGGAAACGAAAGGATTTGTTTTCTTTTTATTTAACGGCGGCGTGGCAAAAAAGAACTCGCTCCACCTAACGGTAGGTACAAACAAGATTTTATAACATCTGACTTTAAAACAAAACATTAATTTTGCCCACATTCGAATATAAACAGACTAATTGAATACGTTGTCTATTTCAATATAAATCATATCTATTGTGATTTATTGATATTAGAAAAACCCAAAAACCAAATTCCCTTTAACACTCGTAATATTATGTACCTACGTAAATGGACGATGTACTTTTCATATTTCATAATTTTCAGCCTTTATGATGTAGAACAGAGCTTCCGTGTAATAAACGTAATATCTCTTGCAGAATGATGAGTTTGTATTTCATTCAATAACTTTCCGTGCTGATTACGTCTGTCCTAACTACGTAATGTAAACATATTATCTTTCACGTATTAAAGAAAAATAACTATCATGCCATACTTCTTTTAAACACATCACGTTCCTTTAATCGATTTTCAACGGATTGTAAGAAAATAGTCCACGAAAACGGACAGCGCTGGCAGTGAATAATGTATGTTCCACCCAACTTGTTTACTCTTAAGTTTACCCGTGACCTAAGGCCGTATTATGAAATGTCAGAAGCTGTCAAATCCCAGAGAGTGAAAGGGACGGCGCTTTAGCGTTATATATCTCCATCTCGTTCACTGCATAGAACTTTGCGTCACTGGTAGGTTTTGAAACTTTATAATACGGCCTCCGCAAATGGTTTGGAACGACGCAACAGATAGGTGAAAATTATTACACGCACTTTAATCCGTAAAGTTGGGTCTGTTTCATTAGAGATTTTATCATGGCAACAAGTTAGAGGTGTGACGGGACGTTGTAACAGTTAAATGTCCGTTGAATTGGAAAATATGAACTGAGTACCAGAAGCCTTATGAATTTATTTTTTATCGTACCTAGGATGATGCTGAAATATATTTACTCGTGTGAGAACTGCATCACCCTAATATTAGAAATGTGAAAGTGTGAATGTATGAGCTAGTATGTTTGGTACACCTTGACGTAAAAACGTCTAAGCGCATCTTGATAAAATTGAGATATTTAGCTTAAACCCTAAATTAATGCATTTATTCCGTGGGACGCAGACCAAGCTAAAACTTTTCTCATCGCAGGTCAGTTGAAAGACGGCCACTGCAAGTCATAGCTGAAGTTAGGATCGCCAACACTACGGCCCTTGAGAGGCCTTACCTCATTACTATTGATGAAATTTAGTTTGTCAGTCGAACTTAATCTGCAATGTGTCAGTGTCTATACAGGGTGTCTCACGGCTATGCCATACGGGGGGAAAGTGTTTTCAGTATTGTAGTTGTATTTTAAATCTAATAAATACTACATTTAATGGTGTTTAAAAGATACATATTCGCATTCTGCATTCTTCCGAGCCTTACCTACGAAGCACAGACTTGGTATGTCATCCATTAAATCATAAACTGTTTTAAATGAATTATGCGTTTATTTAACCGTTCACTAGCGTGCTGACTAGTTAACGTATAGAATGTTCTTGTACAAACCGCGGGTTATTGTATAACGTTTTATTCTTCCACAAGCTTACAAAACATACCTAGTTTTGTGTATTAGAATTTTCCGCGAGGTTACAGCGCGTAGCAGAAATGTAATATGCAACGAGTGTACGGCTGTAAGTAACATGTCCCATTCCGACAAGTATGAGCCGCGCCCGACCCGCTGCGCGCGAGCCCCGCGGCAGCTGATAAGTCATTTTAATAAAGTCGGACTTAAATGGTGTTTACAAATTGACCTAATTTTTATAAGTCCAGGATCGTTACATTGTGAGGGGATTTTAAAGGGTGGGTATGTTCGGGCTAATCTTGAGATTTCATACAAAGGCAAGGAATTAATTGACGTTGGAGAATTTAATTTAGTTTGCCAAGCAAAGGAGCGCCACTTGCCAATTAATTTAGTTTACTGTGCTCCGTTAACTTTATTATTAATGAGTGTCTCACCCAGCCAGGCTAGCTAAAGCTACAAAAGTAAAACACCTTGGCGTAATGTGTTTGCAGAATGAATGCACTTGCGAAATAATAATATCAATTAGGCAGTTTCAGAGTAAGCAAATACGCGGCGTCAACGTCGGCCATAACGTTATTAATTAAGTAGGGGTAATATAAGTACAACGCAACGCTACACAACGTTGCGCATTAGGCTCTCATTACTATTAATAGGAGCGATTACAAGCACGAATGGTATTTCAATGTATTTGTATCTAGACAATTGAATAGAGACTTGAAAATTGGAGGGAGTATTCTTTGGGTACCCTGGGGGCGCACTAAGAAAGGATTTTCCGAAAATTGACTCCCAACGGCAAGAAATAGGGACAGTAGCGGGACGGGAAACTAATTACACAAACAAAACCCGCAAGTCTTCCACAAAACCTTTTCAATGAATTCGGGTTAGTGACCCACATTACTTGGCGGTATTTTCACTGTCCATCATGTACTAGCAGCCCAATGGAATCCTGACCCACCATAGAACGGTGTCACAGTGACATTATAAACCAAATTGTTAGACACTTCTTACTACTTGAATCATAACGTCACTGTGACACACAGGACGTTATGTTACATGGTGGGTCAGGGTTCCATTGGACTGATAGTACCTAATGCAGTTTTTCATAAAATTGGCTGTATAATAAAGGGTGGAAAATGCTGTTTTAGATTTGACTTCGGAATTACAGAGCTTCGCTCCTAGTTTTTTGAACCTGTAAGGAAATGCTAAACGCCATAATATTGCATATTATACAAAATACAAGAACAATATCCATTCAATCTGACCTGACATACATAGTAATGTATAGTCACGGTAAGAAAAGGTTCGTCACTTTTCGCCTCTATTTCAATGCTATTAAGGTCCAAATGTGACAAACCTTTTCTTACAGTGACTATTTGTTCCTATGTCTGTATCCGATTTTTCAGTTGTGGTCAGAATTAAATTTAAAGATTCCATGAGCGGACTTTGAGCAGTAAAAGCTCCCCGATCCGAATCGACTAATCAAACAGCTGTCCACCCGTCTGCTTGTCTTTCACTAGCGATCTTCTAGCGCAAACTCTTGAAACTACGCAAATACTTTTTGAACTATTATAAAAAGTTTGTGGGTTAACGACGACTGACGAGTGAGTTGCAGTTTGTTCACGCTGTCGAATATTTCAGGATGATAAGACGAATTCTGTACATACGTATTGCATGTTGGAACTTACACCCTGTATATAGATAGAGCATGCAACTCTGGATAAGCGTCTATTTAAAAACGTTACCACGCTATTGCATTTAAACCAAACCTGGGATTGCATATCCTAAATACAACAGACCGGTAGCTCGAGCACTAAACATTTCAATCACACGTCACGTTTTCGAATCGCCTTTACTATTCGAAAACTTGTTTTAAACCTATGCGTGGCACGAACCCCTAAAACAGACCCTCTACTTATTCTACTGATTAAAACAATATTGCTTTTGACGTGTTATGGTATTGTTTTTAACTCGACCGCATTAACGCTGGCATGTAAACAGGACCATAAAACGTTGAACACACGGTAACATGTCAAAAGCAATAAAGTTTTACAGTGAAGAATCTCCGCCTAGACCCACATTTCCGCAATATTTTACGTATATTTTGTGCACAATGTCACCTTCTTGCTATCGAATCTAGATACTACTAAGAGTTACTAAATAAATACGGACACGCGGCACTATTACTAATTCCATACACATTTTTTCGATGAGTATACATTAACGTTACTTCACTAATTGTATCTATAAAAACGAAGTCCTCCGCCACGTCTGTTTGTATGTTGGGATGATCTCAAAAACAACTAGGCAAATGATTTGTATGCCGTTTTCACCATCAGTTAGGTAACTTTTCACAGGAGGTTTTTATGTAGTGTAAATTCTGGTTCATGTACGGGTGTTGCAGAAACCTCACATAAACAGTAGCAAAGCGAGGGCGAGTCGCTAGCATACGATACAAGGTACAAGGCAGTTCTGGGGGTACGGGGCCCTCACAGAATGCTATGCTTTTTGTATATAAAAATTGCGCTGACGAAAACAGAAGCGCTATTTTGGATGACGGGAAAATCCGTGCAATTTATTAACGAAACCTCTTCATTATTTGCTTTCGATTTTCAAATTTAAACGTAATGTCGATACGCTCACAATTCTCACAAATTACAAAACATCAGTCTTGCTATTTTTGATTGAGTGAACATTTTGTTCGGTGTTATTGTTGATTGTTTTCTGTTTTTGTTATCCAATCGGTGCCGAAGAGCCGCCCGTCCCCCGGACATCGGCCACCTGACAACGCCTCAAACTGAATCATTCAATTAGGCAAGGGCGTGTCTCGCTTTTTCGTCTAATTGCCTATCTGCGTTTCCTAGCTAATGAATACTGGCAGTTGGCTCGTCAAAATCCGGTTTAGCCATGTATCTTTATAAAATGGTAAGTGTTTCACTGCACCCATAGTGAAATAGCTTTATCATCAAACTATCATAGCTGGGTGAATCAACTTTTATGGTAAGTACTCCCTATTTTTTGACAAGTTTCACAAATTACACGTTTTTAGAAAAACTATATATTTTCTTACGACATGGCCTACATTTTAATTTAATTAGACAAGGTAGGCTAACATTTGAACTTATTTAAGTTAAAATACCACAGTTTTGAAAAAAAATATAGTTGGTAACGCAGGGGACGATGTTGTCCCTAGGTTTTGTATGAAAAAAGTGCATTTTCCCCTGAGCTACCCGGTTTTTTCGATGATTAAATAATATTTGAGGTGTTTAACGTGTGGGGTCCATAAATTTGATGGTCTGATTTTAATATTCATACATCATTATTAACCATAAGTCACCAGGAAAGTTTTAATACCGCAAAAGAAAAGGAGTACTTTAAAAAGTTGATTCACCGACCTACCTATTATTGACACTTAACCTGTACGAAATAACTAATAACAATGACTATACCAAATGTTTGATTGTAAGTCACCTAAGCATGTCCAAACGCTTTATGCTAATTGGACAAAATAAGCACTGGTACTTAGCGCAACAATTCACTTGCTGCCGACCGCGCGACCACAGGCTCCACGCGTGGAACGTCTTCGTCTTGGCAATTGGTTGACATGATTTATAAGCTATCTCGAGGAGACAGCTCACTGACTGCTCAGATGGGAAGGGATCGGTGCGGCTCTTAACCCCTTTTATCTAAATCCTTTGTATCATAGAAGCCGATGTCTATCAGTCAGACTTGTACGAGTAATTTATAGTCGTGAGATACCATCTGTTTAATGAAGCTAAAACACGTTTACGCACCATTAAATCTTACTAGTATACCTACAGTTGTACTTTACATATTAATTTGTTTCCGAATTGCGTCCTTTTGTTTCTCAGATACTCATTTCATACTACGCAGAGCTTCATAGAAAGCTATTTTCTGCTGGACCCGTGTTAATTTTAGGTTATCTTAAATATGATTGACGTAGGTTAGGTTAGTTTAAACTTCTAACCATCACAAGATAACCTTAAATGGATACGGGTTCAGCAGAAACTGTCTTTCTACGAAACGAAAATTCTGCTAAGTAATAAGTTCCATTAAATGAGTGTCGGTTGTGTCGGTGAAGCAAGGATAAGCCGCTTCCGAATAGCTATAACCAACAAACTGCGCGTGGTCTTAACTGCTGTAGACCAGGATATGACATTTTGAATAGAGATGCTAATATTTCATAATAATAATAATATAGAGGTCTAGAGGTGCACACGGACGGGGTTTACCGAAACACAATGGAGAGAAGGCTGTGTGGTTGCTGGCTTAGAATAGTGCCACTCCATGTCTTCCTGTGGATGTCGTAAAGAGACGACTAAGGGAATAAAGGCTTGTAGTACTGTTAGGCGATGGGCTTGAAACCTGTCACTAACACGCTGGTAAAAATCTTAGCCTATTGGTGCAAAATGTGGTTACAGAATTATCAACAAGTTTTTAAAGTTGTATGTAATTCTGTAGCTCTGCCTACGCCACTCTGGGATGACAGGCGTGAAGGTATGTATGTATGTATGGACAATGGAGAGAAACGGGACTAATAACGGACTGAATAAGAGTTAACTGTATTCCTATTATTATTTCATCCTTTATACAATACATATAAAGACAAGACGGTTTGAGCAAATGTCAGTTATGTTTGTTAGTAACACTTCTGTGGATAGTAAAGTATGTTTGGCCATTTCCATTCATTCTTATTATATTACTAGCTGTCCGCGCCCGGCGCCACCCGGGTGTACTTTATTTAACACAAACCTTATGAAATATAGGTTAAGTCCTATTCTCAGACCTACTGAATATACACACAAAATTTCATAAGAATCGGTCAAGCCATTTCGGAGATTTTTTGTTACACACGAGACACGAGAATTTTATATATTAGAAAGATGATAGTATAGTTTCTTCAGTACACGACAATGTAGCGATAATATTATGATAAAACGAGGCGAGGGCCGCAGGTGTTTTACTACAAGAATATATTTTTAATTAATTTAACGTGTACAAAGTCCCGGGCAACCTGAAGCTTATTCGGAGATGGGTGAATTTCTTATATATTACGACTTACTTTAGACAACGGTAACTTTATTTAACCATAAAATGATAAGTTTCTCACTAAATAGAAAAAAAATAAGGTTTTTTTTCATTGAGTTGTATTCTATTTTTGAAATTCACCCATAATTATATGTAGCAAAGAAGATTTTTACGCATGTAGTGTAGGTAGGTATAGTCTTTTCCTTAATCAACGACTGCGAGGGATAAAGGGAAAATGTCTGCTCTAGGTAAAAGGACTTGAGGTACCTACTTCCTTCAGATCAACATAATTTTCTGAGCCTTTTGAATCATTATTTAACTTAAATAAGTACATAGTCTACCTTCGTAATTGTTGAGCCAAGAGTTATTACATAAGGCTTGGACACTTTATAACAGGAAGTTAAAAGTTGGCTTCTCTTTACTATAAAGTCATATAGATATGTACAGTGTGTGGCTTCTAAAAGATAAAGACAGCAAGTAGGAGCAGAACTTTATTAGGTTTCTAATTTTTCATACAAATGAAACCTGAGTGCGGAACCCTCGGTGCTCAAGTCCGAGACGTAAGTAACCAGTTTTTATAGAAATAATGGCCATAAATATAATGGGTTTGAACTCATTTTACTTAAATGATGTCAAATCATAATTATTTATATTTGTTACCTACGTATTAACTAACTTTCAAAATTGATAAGTAAAATGTTAATACGGATTGAATTATTCACGAAGTTCACCCGTTACTTTCCAAATCCGATCAATACGAATTTCATTTACATGAATAAACCTTATAGATCTGCGAAATATAAACGCGTGGGCAAACTGTCGCCTAACCTTTACATCACAAAAGCGATGTACCGAATAATTGCTCAAAACCACTTCAGTAATTAAATGTTGATGATAAATAAAAACACAATCTACAGAGGCCATGTTTTTTACATATATTAAAAGGGTGGAGGTCTTTGAGTGCAGTGGTAAAGCACAAACACATCCATGGTTAAAAAAAAACCGACACACTTGTTTTAGCGCAAAGTAGACTATAAATAAAATAATCAGAAGATAATGGTCTTACTTTAACTTCTGTTCTAGAGCAAGAAACACGATTTTGCTACCTACCTTCTTTTATTTTAAAAGTTTGAGTATAAGACATGAGTCAACTTTCTGCACTTTTTAATTGCTAGACTGCCGCGTTTTAGATTGAATGTCAGGTGCAATTGTTACTTATTTTGACATACGTTGCTAACACATGTACAGTGCAAGAGGTCTCAAATAGTAGATTGTTAACCAAGGGATAAAAGTGACCAATTACAGAGGAGATATTTAGCCTGCATGAGCGCAAGCGACTTCAAGGGTGCAAAATGATTAATCCATCCGAGTTAAATACTCTACATATTTTTCATTTCTACTGGGAGGAAATTATTATTGTTTTTAGGTGTTGTCATACAAAAATGTTGAGTGTTTGCCACAATAAAATTGCAAAACGAGTTTTACTAAAACGAAAGTCCGATTTATTTCGTAATGGCTGTGTAACTATTTGACTAATTCATGTGACAAAAATCACTTTCTGCCCTAGCATACGAGTTATTAAGAACTGAATTTAAAATAGCTTGTACTCATAACGAGCACTTCAACGCGAAACCCTGTTTAAATAATTACCCTTCTTGATTGATAATTATTAATATTAATAATTAAAATAAGAATCAAAGTTTGAAACCACTGATCCCGCGTAGCAGAATCATGCAGAATGCTCTACGCCGTAGCTAATTATCGCCTACGATGTCGTTTGCTACAACTTGTAGTATAGTCGAAGGTATTATAATATGTCTATAAAACTTTCGCTACAAATTTATGTACACACAGGCTTTTGACTTAAAAAATATAAATGAAAAAGAAAACAGGAAATTAGTGACATACGGCCTCTTTTACACGTCGGTAATATAGAGTGAATCTACTACCGCTTCGGATAACACCATCATTGTGGAGAAGAAGCGCCGCGAGAACCTCCAGCAGAAGGTCTTTTTTTCAAGCAAAAAATAAAATAATACTTAAATGTTAATTACATTACAAGGTATTATATTCATTATTAGAAATAACACAAATAAAAGCATTACAAATGTAAGGTCAAATACATTAAACTAAAAATAATGACTAGGAGAACAACACGACGAGGTCTCTACGTCAAAAGCCATAACTGGATTAACTAACTGAACAGACCAGATCCCATAAACAGCACCCGGTCACGAGTACTTATGGCTGTAGGTAACAGAAACAAATAACAAAAACCGGCCAAGTGCGAGTCGAAGTCGCGCGCGAATGGTTCCGTACCATTATCTATAAAAATCACATTTATTATATTTTAATTATTTATTTTTAAAGTGAGTATACAACTTTATATTCTGTGGATAGTTCAAGTTTCTACCTGTTGCCGTTATTTATATCGAGCATAAAATGACAAAAAAATCACGTTGTTGTATGCGAGCTCCCATCAAATATTTATTTTATCCTGTTTTTAGTCCCGTTTTGTTGTTATAGCGGCAAGAGAAATACATCATCTATGACAATTTCAACTGTCTAGATATCAAGGTTCATGAGATACAGCCTGGTGACAGACAGACAGTCGGGCAGCAGAGTCTTAGTAATAGGGTCCCGTTTTTACTCTTTGGGTAAGGAACCCTAAAAATGTATTTATTTATTATTTTTACTTAGAAAATATTTATAGTCAGAATAAAAAACGCAATCATAATCATGTTTCCATGTTTCAAGATCCGTTTAAGAAATATTAAACTTTGTCCCCCCCCCCCCCCCCCTACAGCCAAAACTACACATTCTAAAAATCTGAAAAATATCTTCAATGAAATCAGGCGACTAAAGTGTTTATACCTAGTAAAAATCATCTAAGACCGCACCAAATAACTTAAAATAGAAAACTAGTTCATACGAGGGTCATGCCAAAAGAAATTAGATACTCCATGCTCATTTGTTTGATACTGGCCAGTTATACACCATAGTGAAGGCTGATTATATAGCTATAAGTTAAAAAATGGAATACTCCGGAAATCTGCGTAATTATTTTTTAAATATTTTTTTTCTGATTGAATCTGACGGGAATTTGCGGTTACAATGGAACTTAGTCGACGAGATTTTCGTGTTATGATTTACTATGACTTTAAAAAAGGTTTAAAGCCCCAAGAATGTTTTGAACTTTTAACCACGACTTTTGGTGAGTCTGTTTGTTCTCGTGCAACTGTTTTTAACTGGTTTGCTGAATTCAAAAGAGGGCGGGAGAGCTTTGAAGATGAGGCGAAGTCGGGGCGACCGCCAACCGCAGTTATTCAAGAAAATGTGCAAGCCGTGGAAAAAAATATCCGTGAGAACCGACGAATTACATACGTAGAGCTTGAACGAGATCTAGGCATTGGATCAGCAGCACTGCAAACCATAATTCATGGACAACTGTCCCTCCATAAGCGTTGTTCGAGATGGGTGCCGCATAAACTCAACGATTTGCAGAACGAACGCCGCGTGGATTGGTGTAAATTTATGATAAATAAATTCGACGCTGGCGAGAAGAAAACTGTGTATGATATACTGACAGGTGACGAAACATGGCTGTATAACTACGATCCTGAAACAAAGCGGCAGTCAACGGTATGGTGCTTCGAAGATGAACCGACTCCAACAAAATGTCGCCGAGCACGAAGCACACAGAAACAAATGGTTGCCTCATTTTTCTGCAAGACAGGGCATATTGCGACTGTGGTGCTAGAGGATCAAAGAACTGTCAACTCAGAATGGTATGTGACAGTTTGTGCTCCACAAGTGTTGTCAGCTTGGTGTGACAAGCGGCCAAAGTCAGGAACCCAGCACCTGCTCTGGCACCACGACAACGCCGCCCCGCACACTTCTGCCCGAACACTCGACTATTTTAGTTCGAAAAATATCACTATACTCCCTCACCCACCATATTCTCCTGACCTGGCACCCTGTGACTTTTACCTGTTTCCGAAAATTAAAGAAAAATTAAAAGGAAGGCGATTTGAAACCAAAGAAGATGCCCTGGCTGCCTATAATTATGAAGTTTCTGAGGTACCCAAAGAAGAATGGTCATTGACATTTTCCAGGTGGTTTAGCCGAATGAAAAAGTGTATACGTGCTCACGGTGAATACTTCGAGAAAATAGATAGCAATAATAAAGAATAAACTTTGTAGTTTTTGAATATCTAATTTCTTTTGGCATGACCCTCGTACATGTTGTTTTTGAGATAGTATTTTGTGTTTGTCGTATCGGCTTCGGAATCCTACACTGAGCATGGTCCGACATGCTCTTGCCCGGTTTTTTTACATAGTAAACACAAGCTGTTTTCAAAGTCCGAGTCAAAGTGTTACACTACCTTACACTACTATACACTACTATACCTAAGTACAAGCTAATTTGCGATGAAATAGGTCCAACAAAGCAGCGTTGAAGCGTGTTGAAGCGTTAAAGTTTATATTATTACTTGATTATGTTTGCACAATCTAGAACTGAGGACGCTACCCGGTGGCTATCTAGTGGGCGATGTTATTACTCAAGAAGCCCAGTTCCGGGTAACTATACTTAAGCAATAATAGGGTTACCCGCGAGGAGAGAAACTTGGCAAGCAAGGAAGTTTGTTGTGTGTTAAGCAACTTTCGAGTTAGTGTTAGCCGAGTAGGTATGTGCGGATAAAATTAACCTGAATACTTACCTAATACAAGGGAATAATACCCGGTGTGGGTACATAGTCCGATGACTCTGAGGCTCTCGAGGTGCAAATCGTTAGCGCTTTGACAGTATCAGACAAGTGGCGGGCGCGATTCATCAATCATTGGAGATTCACGACTGCGATACGGCTACTTAGCCCTTGCTGTGCGAAAACAAATTACAAGATACCTTTGCTGACATACCTGTATCACAAGCTTCTTTTGATCGCCTTTTAGTGCGTTTCATTCATATATTTTTGTGAAAAATACGCTTGCACTTGTTAATCACCGGATAACACGAAATCCAGAGTTTGTACCCATCATACCAAGATCATCCCGGTTGAAATTTTCGTGTTTCCTGCTGACTCCTTTTCAGTCTGCTCGTGACCACAACTGCTGCAACACGATCGAAACGTCGTACATTTTTACGCAATTAAGTCCCGTTTTACACTTATAACAGTATGTGTCAACGTGGCGAAAGTTGAAAACAAACAGTTGATACATTAACTTAGCACCTGTAAACCACACACGTGTTTTACGAGTAAGACCTCTCAGTGTGTACCTAACAGTTACTTACATAAATTACTATTACTAATTTAAATGCTGTAAGTAAGGGCGACAGTTTTAAATGTAACTCAGGCAATACTTTCCTTCATTATTCTATTCCCACAGTAAATTTCAAAACGAGAAAATATGTTTTTCAGGTAACGTAAATTGGGTGTATTACATGCTCCGTTGAACGTACCAAGATTGTCGTGCGGTGCGTGCACCTACCGTGATATGAAACGTTACTTAATTTTCATTTTAATAGGGCTTTTATTATAATAGGTATATAATATTATAACCCCCACTTACGTGATTGTCGTACGTACCAAGATTGTCGTGCGGTGCGTGCACCTACCGTGATATGAAACGTTACTTAATTTTCATTTTAATAATTTTCATTTAAATATATAAGATTATAAGCCCCACTTACTAATTTAGTTGGTAATCCTTTGTTTAAGAGGGCACTATTAAAAAGTGGTTAAGTTATTTGTCCTCGATAAAACTTCATAGATATTGTTTCATATTTAACCTAGTCATATTCTTGGTGACTCAGAAATTGACGTAAATATTAAAAGGGTTGTGAGACGACGCTTAAATCACGTAGCTGTCAAAAAACCTACTAGGTAGATTTAAGGGGAGAGAAACGGTGTCGCTTTTGGTATGATTCTTTTTAGCTTCACAATCCTGTTAAGGAATAAGAAACCCCCTTCTATACCGGTCCAGAACATAGTTTTACTCTCCGATTAGAGTTTCCGATAGGAGTTGATAAGGTTTAACTTTAAATGATACTGGTAGAACGCTCCCTAGCAATATAATACAATACAATAATTTATTGTTAACTCCATATTTACGTGAGCTATACCACATCATACTTTTATATAAATGGTGGAAAATCAAGACCTTTAAATTGAATTATCCCGGAGTTGCAAGGCTTTAATTTAAATTTCCCTTTTTGTCATGAGATGCGCCTGGTAGATCTTATACTACTATCATTCATTCGGTATACTTGTGCCACGGTGAATTATGCGTTGTGGTAAATTAATACAGTACAATAAAAAAAAAACAATACAATATTACAATAATTTAATTTATGCTGACATTTTGTAATGTATGTGTGTAAACTTTTTATTGCACATAAAACCAATTACAAGTAAGAAGGTACGTAAGTACATAAACTTAAGATAATGTGTACATTGGCGAACTTATCCCTTTAAGGGATCTCTTCCAATTTACCTGACTATACTGACAACTGTACGAGGATAGGCAGAATTACAAAAAGTGCACAACAACAAAGTAAATAAGCCATTATTTTTGTACCAAAACAACCATTAACTATACTTATCACCGTGCTTATAACACAGAATAAGTAATACCCAGTAGGTACAAATACTTATAATAAGTAAACATCACATACCTAAATACAAATACAAATATATGGATACATGTAAAATACAGTACATATAAATTAGTACATCGATAATCGATATCCAATTATGAATCACAACGTTTTTAGCTTCCCTTTAAGCGAACAAATATAAACGGATCGTGAACGCGAAATATCAAGCACCAAGTCGCAATGCATCAAATCGCACACATGCGCGATTGGTCACGCAAGACACTTCTGAAACGCACAGCTGTTTGGTTTATTCGCGTCGCTTTGCGTTTGCGTGCAATCGCTATCGTAGGACACCGTTAGAATAGTTATTTTATAACGTGAAATTTTCAATTGTGGATCCACCTTTAAAGTCTGTCTAATAAAAGCTAAACCTGCAAAAAAGCGGCAAATTTAAAAAATCTTCAGTTTATTCATTGCTTTCATGGGTAATAGGCTAAGTAAAGTTTTTGGAAGATATGCATATTATATTTATTTTCGATAGTCGTCATCCTAAAGATCAAGAAATTGCGGCTCTTTTATTTTTATTTCCTCTAATATTTTAGAAATCTTTTTTTTAGTTATGAAGTTGACATTTGTACACTTTAATGACCGACTAACTTGTTGCCATCGTACTTAATGAAAAAAAAAAAAACACTCCTATATCTGTCATTGTCAAATCAAATCAAAGTAAACAAACGATTCAATACAACGGGTCTTTTCTGTTTGCTTGTGTTTCATGTGATCAGTGTTTTTAGAAATATTTTTAACGATCTCAGAACGAACTCCGGACTTTCGTTTTGCCGCTTTGCTCTAAGACCTTTGCACGATATTTGGTCTACGATTTATTTTCGAACCCTTTGGCACATCTTCTTGGACACCGATTTCTTCCTTTCTCGACGACTCTTGCCCTGCTTTTTGATAGCCACGAGAGCACTTTTGAATGGTACAATCCTCGCAATGAATTCAGGCAATCCCACACGGACTGTGGAAATGGAGTATTACAAAGATTTACTTGAATTTACTTATTTGAATTGAACTGTTTGTTTACTTTGATTTGATTTGACGTTGACAGATATAGAAGTGACAGTTTTTTTTTCTATTTCATTAAATACGAAGGCTACAAGCTTGTCGGTCATTAAAGTTTACAAATGTCAACTTCATAACTAAAAAAAAGATTTCTAAAATATTAGAGGAAATAAAAGTAAAAGAGCCGCAGTTCCATGATCTTCAGGATGACGACTATCGAAAAAAAATATAATTTACATCTCTTCCAAAAACTTTACTTACCCAATTGGGTGGGTACAATGGTGTTTAAGTACAATTTTCGTTCTGCCATGAAACCCTGTCGGGCACTACAATATTATGTTGACACTTATAAAAACTATCTTATTATTACTAAACTAAGTACATGTTATATATGACACCAATATACTCGTATACCTAGAATTTATTCTATTGCACATTGAAAAAACTCTTGTAGGGTATAAAAACAATTATAAATTAAATATTTCGTAAGTTTTTTGGTAGGTAAGTATATTATTTTTGTCTTCGCTTTTTATGTAATTTGGAACTTTATTGTAGACTTTGATGCACATCACGTGTGGACTCGAACTGTGCATTTTCAATTTCGATGATGGGAAATCCGAACATCGTTTCATTTCTTAATGGAAAATTAATACCAATTTAAAAAGAAAAGGTTGGACAGAAAAATGTATACTTATATGAAAGTTTGGATTGAACACTAAATTTCATGATAAGTATCAAAATTAACATGTCGTACTAACCTATAAATCCGGTCACCGCATGTAATTGTAAACACTCTATTTTTTGTTTCAACAACGCTTCTTTTTCTTTTTTTTTCTATCGGTTTACTTGCCACTGTAAAAACAATTTGCTGCACACCACTTTTTTAACGCTTTTCCCATTTTTAATCAGTAAAATTCAAAAATAACTGTACGTCTTGACACACTAACAAAAACGACTTGTTTGTCAATGTCAAAATGACATTTTAATAGTGTTGCACCTCAAATAATAGCCGGGTTCAGCTTTAATTTGTAGACAGACTCTAGAATGCTATGTTGCCAGGCGCGAAAACTATGCGCGAACTCCTGAAAGCGTGAATGTTGGCCAATTGGCATATTTTTTGCGGGTTCGCTCCTTGTTAACTATTTTTTGTCAGTTTTATGGCCCGCTTCAAAGTGCATGCGAACGCGCGAAAGCTGCGTATATAGAAACATTACCCAATACTGAACAAAATATTACAAACCTTGTTCTATTACGATGAATAAGTACTTGTCATCCATCATCTTCGTTTCCTCCATTACTTTTTAATTTGTTTACTTTTAATGTAGACATAATTATATCTTTGAGCGCGCGAACTATACTGTGAACACAATTTTATTGTGAACACTGCGAATGTGCAGCCAAAAAGAGTTCATGCGCGATTCTAGCCGGTCGCGATTCGTGTCGCGATTTTTACAGTGATTCAGGCCCGCGAATCGCGCATGAATGTGGGGCGCCCACCAGGATCATCTAAAAGGGGTGATAGACGGTTGCGAATACGCCGCACTTATGGCTTGGTGACCATACTCGCCCGTGTGTCACCTTAAGTACGCGAACTTCTAAAGGTAAACACTGGCGGAAAAAGGCCTTTGAGCTTTAAGTACGCATACTTACTCGTACGTCTAATAAGGGGTGATAGATGGGTGAGTAAGTACGTGTACTTAAGACTTAGAGCTTACTCACCCGTGTATCATCAAAAGTACGTGTACTTAAAAACCGCCGAGTAGGTTCGTCGGCGATCCAACATGTTTGAATTTTGCTCGTAGCCCGTCTTGGCTTGTTCGTCTGTCACCACCGTGAGCCGCGAGCAACGATCTTTCGGCAGTCTGTGGGTGACGTGTTTGACATAATTGGGTTTATATTGGTTCAGAAATTCTAGATATGACCTAAAATTAGTGTTTTTTTAAAATGTGATATGATTATAATTCCTGAATAACTCAAAGCATTTTAGGTTTGAAGTGTGAGCAAGCATCAAAGTGTGTCACCGACGCGAGCCGAGTAAGTTCGCGACCTTTAAGTACGCGGTTTTAAAGCTCGTGCGTCTGTCACCGACGCGACCATAGTAAGTTCGCGACCTTTAGAATTATAGATTGGACTTTAGGATATTATATGAAAGTCGTTATTCCGCTATTCACATACCTTCCCCTATAATCTGTCGGCTATCCATCCTATTCTATCTCAGATCTATTCATTCTCTCTTTCTCGACAGTAGAAAGAAATTCAACCCTGGCAACCCGAATCAGAGATAGTAGTTAGTTTGGCATTGGCATTTGGGTGGAAATTAATCTGTGGTGGAAATTAGCAAAGACTACTATTGTACACTGGATATAGACTGGCAACTCGGCGTTGTTTTCTGTCCGAGTAAAAAAAAAAAAAAGGTTGCTTGTTCTGCCATCTAGTTCATGTTATTTAAACTAATTCTATGCGTATGTGTGTGTAAGCATGTGCTTATACATAACCACATACGTAAGCTATTCTCCACCCCTTTATTCATACAAAATCACAACAGGTACTTAAAGACCAATGATAGTTAAGACACTTGGCACATATTAACTATTATGGCTTTAAACACCGTGATTCATAATGTTGTATGAAAAAGGGGTTAAGTTTGATTTAGAGTAAGTACTGCAAAAAAGAACATATTAGGCGTGATGGCAATGTTTTACATTGAGAACTGATAAACTCGCAAAAACGACGGGCTTTTAATTAGTAAGTGGGGCTACGCCGCGCCGCCGCGCCTAATCATTTCTTATTTGCATATAAATCAGTGATAAGTCAATAATTTTAGCCGGAAACAGTCCACTCAATACAGGATCTCTCAAGATCAATTTATTTTCCAAATGTTTTTTAAAACCTTTTATAACTAATACTCTGTGAGGATCATATATTTAATGGGTCTTCCTAATACTGCGGCCAAATCAACTGGCATCTCTTTTTAACATAAATAAAGAAAGATAACTAGTAATAACTAACTAGTAAGTATTAACACAAAAATATTTTCAAATCTCACAGATGTGGCCGCAGTGTACCTATCTATTTTCAGAGCTCGAGGAATCCAACTAATTACATTGTCATGTAAACATATGAATATGTAAATAAATCATTTATTGCATTTAAGCTTATTATGTTTAGATACACTTGTTTAAAATTATGACGAGTTTTCTAAACAAATTAGCGTACCTAATTAGGATGATGACATTGTTGAACTTAATTTTTCAACTTTTTATTGCTTTCATAAGCTGTTATTCATAATATACAGGTGTTAGGTAACTTATAACTACTTATAAGGTATGAGATCTTTATAGGGCACAGCAACTTACAAACTAGTGAGGGGCTTTTAACTTTCCTATACACACAGGAACTTTACTATACACTTACCCTAGTACTTAATATCGATTGAAAACTGGAAATTATTATAAAACAAAGACGACCTATAGGAGCGACCTATGAATACCTACGTAAGACTTCGAAGATCCGAAAATTGAGATTTTTAGACTGAGCCTTTTTTATTGAGCAGTTTTTACGATCTTGTGTACGTAAGAACTTGATTTTGCCATAAATTTAGTGTAGATTTAATCAATTTTGACGTCGTAATTGAGTATCAATTTGTATGCGGTGGGGTGTTTTCAACGCGTAGTAAGAATGTTGGACTTTACTTTTTTTTTCTGATTTCTGCAGTGGTCTTATTGCCGTTGGTCCCATGTGATGGAAAAAACGTCTAGCCTATTAGATCATAACTAAACTACACTCAACTCTAGTTTAGTGATATCAGTATAATTAACACTTTCATATTAAATATTTGCATGACTTATCTACGTCTAGATGTATGGTTCTAATATTTAGTGTTAAGATCATCATAATATGTAAGTATAGTAACTATGTCTAACGCAAATAAATAAATTTCATTTCACTTCATTTAACAGAAATAAATTGATTGGTTTCAATAGCCTCAAAGACAGTTCTTAGAAATAATGATTTAGATGATGATCAGCCAATTGTTCTTTGAGTCGGGTATTTCGCTTCATCTTCATCTTCAGAGAGGCGGAGAGGCGTCAGTCACTGTTTTTCTTTTTTACATAATGGGAGTTCAGCTGGTCTTCACTGCAGGTTATTATGACAATCTTTTGTTTTTTTTCTAGCTTAAGTATTATTTGGTTTCTATAATCTCACAGATAATACGAGACAGAATCTTTGTGCAGATAAGTAGGTGTTCTAGTTAAAACTGGGACATATTTCTTTGCTCTGGACACAAAACCGCCTCCAAGAATCTCTTGTAACCTAAAAATAATAAAAATTTATTATAATAAAGTACCTCTTGTCTCAGTTCCAAGGGGCGAAAATTACCTACATAGCAAAAATCAAACGTCTCCAACGGCAAAGATACTTTTCTTACCATTTTGTTACGTAAACCTAAACATGATGATAGGGGTGCTTCAACCAAGTCAGCCGTTGGGGTTAATTTTACAACTTTCGAACAAGAACTTAGTGGATTGGTTGCGTATCATACGTTTTGTTTACGTCATAGGTACATACATACATACACATACACACAGACATACATATCGTATTTGGCTCTAAGTATGTGGCTGTCCAAGAAAATCCAAAAGCTAAAGGACTTATGTCCCTAGAGGAAACATATACCTACCTAACTTTATGCCGCCTATATGTAACTTCCCTGCGCATGAGAAGTAAAATGTTTATTTTTGTTGCAACTACATTGAGTCGTCCGCCCCATGTTACATACGGCGACTGCAACGGTGTAACAGAACACGGCAGTCGGCTGAATTCAGCGATCGACAGCTGCAACCGCCTAGCTACGTGATCGAAGTAGGCGGACAGACCTAAAGTAATGTAAAGACGACGTTCATTCGCCGCAGTAGTTTGAAACAACTTCGGCGACCGCATTACGGGAACGACTCAGTGTAATCACCGTTTAACTTTACCTGTGTTTTAAGTCATCGTGAAGCAAAATTTACGGCTCTTGCATTGAATACCCGCAGCCAATTGTGCAGCATCCACTACAACAACGCTCTCGTTCCGCACCATCATCGGTGCCGTCAAGACAAAATTATGCCATTGCGAGAGCTAAAATAAAATTCAGTGTTTTTTAAATTGTTTTCGGGCGAATGTTATAAATTCGAAAATAAAAAAGGTTAAAGTTCAAGTCGTCAAAAACAACTCGGTGTCAAAAGTGGGATATTGATCATGTTACTTCTTCACCTCACCGTCCGGAGTCAAATGGGGGGGGGAGTCGCGGGCAACAGCTGGTGCTACATTAAAACTCTTTAGCTTTGTAGTACTAATAGTACTTGTACTACTACTTATTCTGTGTCAATAGTCTCCTGAGTAAAACCGTCGACAGACGGACGACGGACAGACGGACATGGTGAAATAAAAAGGGTTGTTATTAAGTAGTTTTAAAACAAAGTAAAATTAACACAAAGCCGCCTTCAAAAAGCAATAACTACATACATACATACATACATAAACTCACGCCTTTATTCCCAGAGTGGGGTAGGCAGAGCTACAGAATTTGCAACGACTATAAAAACTTTTTGATAATTCTGTAACCACATTTTGCAAACTTAGGCGAAGATGTTTACCAGTGTATTACTCGTAGTGACAGGTTGCAAGCCCATCGCCTAACAGTACTACATGCCTTTATTACCTTAGTCGGCTTTTACGACATCCACGGAAAGGTACGGAGTGGCACTATTCTAATCCGGTTACCACACGGGGAAATAAATAACATCTTTTAAATGTTAGGTAATAGGTCAGTCCAACTGAAGTCTGCTTTTGGTTAAAAATATTGTAGGACGCCGACTTCAGTTGGACTGACCTAAGCTACCATTTTAAAAGAAGTTATTTTTTGCTTTTGCAGTCGGTGTTTTGTTTTTTAAACTATAATTTTATTTTATACTTTTAAGTCATCATAATTATGCTGTTATGTAGTCCCACTTCTCAATTAATAAGAAACTATAGAACATTTAAATCTCGCCGCAAGCAACGTCGCGGGAAAGTCAGAGTCATATATTTAAACCTAAGTATGCTTCATCATAGTCGCTCAACTATCTTAATCGAAATATCTTGTCAGCACGCTTGAAATATATACCGTTTAGGAGTTCCGGTGGCCATCTGTGGTCTTCATTATCAGTTCCACTTTACCAAATAGTGCTTTCCAAGAGCAAATACAAGAGTTACTATGAACAATACCAAAATCACTAAAGGTGTGCCTATACATTTTATAGAGTTCCGTTGATTCCTCATAGATTCCATCATCTTAATCTAAGATCTTAATTTTGATAAAAATGGGACCAAATAGAAAGCACTAGCTTTCAAATAAAAAAAGAATCATCAAAATCGGTTCACCCAGTCGAAAGTTCTGAGGTAACAAACATAAAAAAAGAAACACAGATGAATTTTGGGAACCTCCTTTTTTGAAGTCTTTTAAAAAAGGAACACGGTGTTGTTTGTTTGTATTTCACTTCAAATGCACTTACCTAAATATCTCAAGTTTTTGAAATAAATAATATAATATCACATATCATACATAACTTAAGAGCTTTCGTATAATAGCTTTCTAATGTTTGAAGCATTTTATTTTCGGTGACTCAAGTTTGTTCTATCTAAATAAATAATTACTAATGATAAGGTATACTTACTTTAGTTTTTAGTACTAAATAAGTAAATACTACACCTGTTTAAAACTCCAGCGCGATAGTTCGAGACATCATCGTCTCGGTTCCCGCTCTTGTACACTGGGGTTATAATTACTTGCTTTAATAACGCATCAGGGAATCGGTATTACCCCTGAAATTATTAAATATTTAATATTCTGTAATAAAATAAGGTATCTCAACTATGTTAAATCTTATTTAATTTAAATTGTATACGTCATTGTAGAACACGTGTATCGCTGATCGCTATCGTCTATATCGCTAGAGGTGAAGCACGCAGTGCGAGTTAGAGCCCAATGGCAACGCTCTGTGGTTGCCCCAGCTAGGGGATTAGGAATTAAAGTAAAAGTCTCCTGTTTTCGAGACCAAACTATTGAGTTCCAATATGGTGGGTCTACGTTAAGAATAGCGGAGATTCTGTCGCCACCTTCCAACTCCATCATCAGATCACCTCTTAGCTACGATAATATTGCGTTCTCATAGAGTTTACATACCTATGTGGTCCAAATTTTAGCCCATTCCGTTAGCGGGAAGTGGGTCAAATTTAATTTGCAAGATTTGACCCGTACATACCTACATACATTGCAAGTTAAATAAATGCTTGTAAAAATCGGAAATGAAAAGTAAATGGGTATTATTTTGTAGGGATTTTATCAGTTCAGTGAAGCCTGAAAGGCTGAGAGACAGACACATTTTCCAATTTAATCAATAGAACATATTTAATGGAATCTGTGCGTGACCCATTCATGTGAAATACCTTCTACGGTCCAATTATTGCAGCCAGGTACGAAGCACACCATAACACATCATGCAACGTGAAAAATTCTATGAAAAATTCGGAAATGAATTTTTCACTGACATAGAAACAAAAATTTGAACAATGTCAAAAAATGTCAAGACAGTTACTTATTGTGTTGCCATATTGATTCAATACAAATTGTCATAAATTATATATTTTTGCATTTTTATAAACCATAATATATATTTCAAAATAACAAAAGTTAATAAATATCCTTTTTTGTATTATGTTACATTTTTGTTTGGTTCCTAAAGTGCATTTTTTTTAATCCATCAGCAACACTGACATTGGTTTTTTTTCGTATCGCTTACGAAAAAAAACTCGTCATGTCTCGAAGATGGCGCTCAATCATAAGGCGGTCGTTGAAGCGCTTACACCGTTGACCAAGAGTCTATTATTGTTTAATCCACGCGCCATATTAATTATGTCAGAGAAGAATGAAAAGCGAACCATATCAAATGTACTAAGTTGCCATAGCACCAAAGACTACTATTGTACACTGGATATAGACTGGCAACTCGGCGTTGTTTTCTGTCCGAGTAAAAAAAAAAAAAAGGTTGCTTGTTCTGCCATCTAGTTCATGTTCTTTAAACTAATTCTATGCGTATGTGTGTGTAAGCATGTGCTTATACATAACCACATACTTAAGCTATTCTCCACCCCTTTATTCATACAAAATCACAACAGGTACTTAAAGACCAATGATAGTTAAGACACTTGGCACATATTAACTATTATGGCTTTAAACACCGTTATTCATAATGTTGTATGAAAAAGGGGTTAAGTTTGATTTAGAGTAAGTACTGTAAAAAAGAACATATTAGGCGTGATGGCAATGTTTTACATTGAGAACTGATAAACTCGCAAAAACGACGGGCTTTTAATTAGTAAGTAGGGCTACGCCGCGCCGCCGCGCCTGATCAGTTCTTATTTGCATATAAATCAGTGAGAAGTCAATAATTTTAGCCGGAAAAAGTCCACTCAATACAGGATCCCTCAAGATCAATTTATTTTCCAAAAAATGTTTTTTATAACTAGTACTCTGTGAGGATCATATATTTAATGGGTCTTCCTAATACTGCGGCCAAATCAACTGGCATCTCTTTTTTAACATAAATAAAGAAAGATAACTAGTATTAACTAACTACATTTAACACGAATATTTTCAAATCTCACAGATGTGGCCGCAGTGTACCTGTCTATCTATTTTCAGAGCTCGAGGAATCCAACTAATTACATTGTCATGTAAACATATGAATATGTAAATAAATCATTTATTGCATTTAAGCTTATTATGTTTAGATACACTTGTTTAAAATTATGACGAGTTTTCTAAACAAATTAGCGTACCTAAATAAGATGATGACATTGTTGAACTTAATTTTTCAACTTTTTATTGCTTTCATAAGCTGTTATTCATAATATACAGGTGTTAGGTAACTTATAAGTTATAACTACTTATAAGGTATGAGATCTTTATAGGGCACAGCAACTTACAAACTAGTGAGGGGCTTTTAACTTTCCTATACACACAGGAACTTTACTATACACTTACCCTAGTACTTAATATCGATTGAAAACTGGAAATTATCATAAAACAAAGACGACCTATAGGAGCGACCTATGAATACCTACGTAAGACTTCGAAGTTCCGAAAATTGAGATTTTTAGACTGAGCCTTTTTAATTGAGCAGTTTTCACGATCTTGTGTACGTAAGAACTTGATTTTGCCATAAATTTAGTGTAGTTTTAATCAATTTTGACGTCATAATTGAGTATCAATTTGTATGCGGTGGGGTGTTTTCAACGCGTAGTAAGAATGTTGGACTTTACTTTTTTTTTCTGATTTCTGCAGTGGTCTGATTGCCGTTGGTCCCATGTGATGGAAAAAACGTCTAGCCTATTAGATGATAACTTTTACACCCCATCACTTGCTTATACTTGCTAAACAGAAGATGAAAAAGAAAACTGTGGTCATGACAAATTATCAGATTCTTTGAAATGAATATACCTACAGTTCAGGGAGACTATTTATGAATGTCACTTGTGATTTTGACACAAAATAATGTATTATGTGTTAGCGAAAATGCACATAAATCGAAGCGAAGCGAGGGCGGGTCGCTAGTACACCATAAATCCTGTTTTATGAAGATAAAAAAAAGGTAAAGGTTAAAAGCTCGCGTAAAGATGTTACATGGATAACGGAGGGATTGAGAAACGCCTTAAAAACTAAACGACGTCTAAGATATATATATATATATAACCAAAACAGAACACCTGTCAGTAGACTTAATTATATCGGGTATAGTAAAGTACTCATATTCATATTCAATTTATTGCAACTCAATGATCATTGTACTTGGAAATTGCATGTTGATAAAGTTCGTTCTAAGATTAATAGATTTAGATATGTGTTATTTATGGTGGTTATCAAGAATTACCTATAAAAATACTGCTTTAAAAAGCGTATCACGGTTTTGTGGCACGATATGGAACTGGGGAAACTCTGTACACATTATTCGCACTTTTGTGGCCTTTTGTACTAATGCATTAGAGCAATTACCAATATCGGTTTCCGAACATCTTGTAGGAGCTTTTTGTAGAATTAAGACTGCAGACGGTACACTCAACTCTAGTTTAGTGATATCAGTATAATTAACACTTTCATATTAAATATTTGCATGACTTATCTAAGTCTAGATGTATGGTTCTAATTTTTAGTGTTAAGATCATCATAATATGTAAGTATAGTAACTATGTCTAACGCAAATAAATAAATTTCATTTCACTTCATTTAACAGAAATAAATTGATTGGTTTTAATAGCCTCAAAGACAGTTCTTAGAAATAATGATTTAGATGATGATCAGCCAATTGTTCTTTGAGTCGGGTATTTCGCTTCATCTTCATCTTCAGAGAGGCGACAGTCACTGTTTTTCTTTTTTACATAATGGGATTTCAGCAGGTCTTCACTGCAGGTTATTATGACAATCTTTTGTTTTTTTTCTAGCTTAAGTATTATTTGGTTTCTATAATCTCACAGATAATACGAGACAGAATCTTTGTGCAGATAAGTAGGTGTTCTAGTTAAAACTGGGACATATTTCCTTGCTCTGGACACAAAACCGCCTCCAAGAATCTCTTGTAACCTAAAAATAATAAAAATGTATTATAATAAAGTACCTCGTCTCAGTTCCAAGGGGCGAAAATTACCTACATAGCAAAAATCAAACGTCTCCAACGGCAAAGATACTTTTCTTACCATTTTGTTACGTAAACCTTAACATGATGATAGGGGTGCTTCAACCAAGTCAGCCGTTGGGGTTAATTTTACAACTTTCGAACAAGAACTTAGTGGATTGTTTGCGTATCATACGCTTTGTTTACGTCATAGGTACATACATACATACACATACACACAGACATACATAGAGGTATCTTATTTGGCTCTAAGTATGTGGCTGTCCAAGAAAATCCAAAAGCTAAAGGACTTATGTCCCTAGAGGAAACATATACCTACCTAACTTTATGCCGCCTATATGTAACTTCCCTGCGCATGAGAAGTAAAATGTTTATTTTTGTTGCAACTACATTGAGTCGTCCGCCCCATGTTACATACGGCGACTGCAACGGTGTAAAGAATACGGCAGTCGACTGAATTCAGCGATCGACAGCTGCAACTGCCTAGCTACGTGATCGAAGTAGGCGGACAGACCTAAAGTAATGTAAAGACGACGTTCATTCGCCGCAGTAGTTTGAAACAACTTCGGCGACCGCATTACGGGAACGACTCAGTGTAATCAAATCACCGTTTAACTTTACCTGTGTTTTAAGCCATCGTGAAGCAAAATTTACGGCTCTTGCATTGAATACCCGCAGCCAATTGTGCAGCATCCACTACAACAACGCTCTCGTTCCGCACCATCATCGGTGCCGTCAAGACAAAATTATGCCATTGCGAGAGCTAAAATAAAAGTCAGTGTTTTTTAAATTGTTTTCGGCCGAATGTTATAAATCCGAAAATAAAAAAGGTTAAAGTTCAAGTCGTCAAAAACAACTAGGTGTCAAAAGTGGGATATTGATCATGTTACTTCTTCACCTCACCATCCGGAGTCAAATGGGAGGGAGTCGCGGGCAACAGCTGGTGCTACATTAAAACGCTTTAGCTTTGTAGTACTAATAGCTAGTACTTGTACTACTACTTATTCTGTGTCAATAGTCTCCTGAGTAAAACCGTCGACAGACGGACGACGGACAGACGGACATGGTGAAATAAAAAGGGTTGTTATTAAGTAGTATTAAAACAAAGTAAAAAAAACACAAAGCCGCCTTCAAAAAGCAATACATAACATCTTTTAAATGTTAGGTAATAGGTCAGTCCAACTGAAGTCTGCTTTTGGTTAAAAATATTGTAGGACGCCGACTTCAGTTGGACTGACCTATTAGCTACCATTTTAAAAGAAGTTATTTTTTGCTTTTTGTAGTCGGTGTTTTGTTTTTTAAACTATAATTTTATTTTATACTTTTAAGTCATCATAATTATGCTGTTATGTAGTCCCACTTCTCAATTAATAAGAAACTATAGAACATTTAAATCTCGCCGCAAGCAACGTCGCGGGAAAGTCAGAGTCATATATTTAAACCTAAGTATGCTTCATCATAGTCGCTCAACTATCTTAATCGAAATATTTTGTCAGCACGCTTGAAATATATACCGTTTAGGAGTTCCGGTGGCCATCTGTGGTCTTCATTATCAGTTCCACTTCACCAAATAGTGCTTTCCAAGAACAAATACACGAGTTACTATGAACAACACCAAAATCACTATAGGTGTGCCTATACATTTTGAAGAGTTCCGTTGATTCCTCATAGATTCCATCATCTTAATCTAAGATCTTAATTTTGATAAAAATGGGACCAAACAGAAAGCACTAGCTTTCAAATAAAAAAAGAATCATCAAAATCGGTTCACCCAGTCGAAAGTTCTGAGGTAACAAACATAAAAAAAGAAACACAGACGAATTTTGGGAACCTCCTTTTTTGAAGTCTTTTAAAAAGCAACAAGGTGTTGTTTGTTTGTATTTCACTTCAAATGCACTTACCTAAATATCTCAAGTCTTCGAAATAAATAATATAATATCACATATCATACATCACTTAAGAGCTTTCGTATAATAGCTTTCTAATGTTTGAAGCATTTTATTTTCGGTGACTCAAGTTTGTTCTATCTAAATAAATAATTACTAATGATAAGGTATACTTAATTTAGTACTAAATACTACACCTGTTTAAAACTTCAGCGCGATAGTTCGAGACATCGTCTCGGTTCCCGCTCTTGTACACTGGGGTTATAATTACTTGCTTTAATAACGCATCAGGGAAGACACCATGGCTAAAACACAAATTCACCAGTGAGTTATTATGGCGACCATAGTATAGGTAGTACCAGCAATTTTCAATAATTGAGTAGGGATATCATCCCAGCCAGGAGCACTTCCAGAGTTAAGGTTCATTAGGACTTGGAACACTTCGCCAGGGTTCGTCTCAAAGAGAACAAAGGAATTCGTACGTTTTAAGAAATGTTTTTAATATTATTAGTTTGCCAGCAACTCTATCTGCGTAGAACTCGTCTATCGCTTTTCTCTCGGGAACCATTATCAAGATAAAACTATATTTTATTTTAATCCTGGATAGTATATAATTGAGTGCCAAATTTCATCCAAATTCGCTCAGCCATTACGTGTCTGAAAGATAAACATCCTTCCATTTTTTTAGAGCTTGCATCCGAACTGCGGTATAAGTAAATGTCTATATACCTACCTATGGACGAAATTTCATCTTTGTAACTATCATAGGTTCAAACAGACAGACGGACATGGCGAAACTATAAGGGTTCCTAGTTTGACTTCAGGAGGGTTATTATGACATAGCTATGCCATTCTTTTTACGCTGAGAGAACAGGACGGAGCTATATAGTTTCTATAGCTCTGTCCTTTACGCTCCCCATAAAATGAACTGCAAAGCTATGTCATAATGACCCCCCAGATCCCTAAAGAGGTACCTACTTAAGTATCTGTTCAACAGTGAAAACAAACAGACAGCGACACGTCATGTTTATAATAACACACAAGACTTTGCGCGTTACTCTATCCACTCGGATAGAGTAAGTGAAACTTGTTTATCGCTTTTCCCTTGGAAATATCCTACGTCTTTTCAAAAACTTAAATATTTACTTAATGCTTACTTATAAGAAATTGAATCATATGCGCGAAAAGAAAATCTGCGAAGTGACGTGTCGGTGAAACAAGGAGACACCGTGAAATCAACTTGCAAGAACTTTGATTGTACTACGTACGAGTCTTTTGCTCCGTTAGTCCAAACATGGTTTTAAAAAGTAAAAATCGATTTCATATATTGTCGCGGCCGCTGCCATTGATAAATAATAACGTTTTTCACGACCAATTTCGCGGGCCTGCCCTGCCTGTGTGGTTATGTCATAATGTGACCGTTTAAGCACGGTCTGTGGGATCGCAGCTTAAGACGATAATTTCTGAGGATATCGCAGAAGTTAGAACACTCGTTTAAATCGGTATTCCCCCTGAAATTATTAAATATTTAATATTCTGTAATAAAATAAGGTATCTCAACTATGTTAAATCTTATTTAATTTAAATTGTATACGTCATTGTAGAACACGTGTATCGCTGTTCGCTATCGTCTATATCGCTAGAGGTGAAGCACGCAGTGCGAGTTAGAGCCCAATGGCAACGCTCTGTGGTTGCCCCAGCTAGGGGATTAGGAATTAAAGTAAGTCTCCTGTTTTCGAGACCAAACTATTGAGTTCCAATACGGTGGGTCTACGTTAAGAATAGCGGAGATTCTGTCGCCACCTTCCAACTCCATCATCAGATCACCTCTTAGCTACGATAATATTGCGTTCTCATAGAGTTTACATACCTATGTGGTCCAAATTTCAGCCCATTCCGTTAACGGGAAGTGGGTCAAATTTAATTTGCAAGATTTGACCCGTACATACCTACATACATTGCAAGTTAAATAAATGCTTGTAAAAATCGGAAATGAAAAGTAAATGGGTATTATTTTGTAGGGATTTTATCAGTTCAGTGAAGCCTGAAAGGCTGAGAGACAGACACATTTTCCAATTTAATCAATAGAACATATGGAATCTGTGCGTGACCCATTCATGTGAAATACCTTCTACGGTCCAATTATTGCAGCCAGGTACGAAGCACACCATAACACATCATGCAACGTGAAAAATTCTATGAAAAATTCGGAAATGAATTTCTCGCTGAAATTGAAACAAAAATTTGAACAATGTCAAAAAATGTCAAGACAGTTACTTATTGTGTTGCCATATTGATTCAATACAAATTGTCATAAATTATATATTTTTGCATTTTTATGAAGCATAATATATATTTCAAAATAACAAAAGTAAATAAATATCCTTTTTTGTATTAATGTTACATTTTTGTTTGGTTCCTAAAGTGCATTTTTTTTAATCCATCAGCAACACTGACATAAAAGCGATACGAAAAAAAACTCGTCATGTATCGAAGATGGCGCTCAATCATAAGGCGGTCGTTGAAGCGCTTACACCGTTGACCAAGAGTCTATTATTGTTTAATCCACGCGCCATATTAATTATGTCAGAGAAGAATGAAAAGCGAACCATATCAAATGTACTAAGTTGCCATAGCATGCATAGCACATGGTACCTATTTTTGGATCGCCGATCGGTGTTTCTGGAGATAATGCCGGCTTCGCTATTTACTATTAATTAAATATGAAAATTTTGAAAAGAAAGGAGAGCGTAATGTATTGACATTGTATGATCGTGTTCGTGGATTGTATACGCAAGTGAAGAAAGGTGGACTTTATTTATTCTATATCAAAATGTGTGACTCGTCATCAAAAATGTTATTCTGGATTTATTTACTACTATGTCTGTTTTCATTAATAAGAAACGCTACGGGTCTTGGTGAGATAATCTATGCCATAAATGCCGGTGGACCCGCGCATACTGACATTTACGGAATTCATTACGAAAAGGATCCTCTGCACGGGCGCATGGGCACCGCGTCGGACTACGGTAAGCAGCTGGTAATGATCGGGCGCGCCAGCCCCAAGGACGAGGCTCTGTACCAGACGGAGCGCTACCACCACAGCACCTTCGGGTACGACATCCCGGCCGCACGCGATGGCGAGTACGTGCTCGTGCTCAAGTTCAGCGAGGTGTACTTCAACGCGCCCAACATGAAGGTGTTCGATGTGGTGCTTAACGGCGACCACACCATCGTGGCCGACTTGGACATATTTGACAAAGTGGGCAGAGGTGTAGCGCACGATGAGTATATTCCTTACTCCATTAAAAATGGCAAGCTCTATTATAATGAGGAAGAATCTGATATCAGAGGAGGAAAAATTAAAGTAGAATTTATTAAAGGTTACAGAGATAATCCCAAAATTAATGCCTTGTATGTAATGAGAGGGACAATTGATGAAGTTCCCAAGTTGCCACCTTTAGTTTGGCCAGAGAATGAAACCGAAGAAGCTAGAGATGACATTGAGGAAAAGAACACCCAGTCCCGGAGGGCCAGTGGGCCCAAGCAGCCGGACCCGTACTCCTTGGATGAAAGCTCTGTCCTTATCCCTGTGTTCATTACCATCGGAGCCTTCGTTCCGCTCCTCTTCTGTCTCTGCAAGCTGTAATCTTTCTGTTTTGTTTCCATGTTCTGCCTGTGTCACTAGAGTATTTTAATTATTATTCATACATTAAGTATGTTGTATGTTCTTAATTTATTGCAAATTATTGTTTTACATAATTTGATATGCATTAATTTTAGATGAATACTAGATATGAGGTATTATACTTAATATCGGAAACAGTACAAAATGATGTGAGGAATAACTGTTGCCCGTCCTATTTTGAATATATATTAATATTAACACGATATGGGGCATAATATTGAATCATAGCTTATGCATAGATGGTGCATTAAAATTATGTGAATAAATAATTTTGAATTATTAACTGTATATCATTTTCCCTATTGAGAATTTCAGAAGTCATCTTCCCACTTGGTTTAAGAACAGTAGAGTAGGTTTCATTAAAAACAAATTCTTTAGTGTGTTAACCTATCAAATGCTTGTACACAGATCCATGCTCAAATGTTGTTTTTTTGTATTTTTAAGCTTAATTTTGGGACTATCATAATCAAAACCGATTGTTTTGGGATTTTAGGTGTTTAGGGATAATGGTGGTTTAACAAAAAATATTTATGAGCAATACAATACACCAGGGTCGATAATTTTTAAAACCAAAAAAAATAATAGTAGGATGAAACCCATTAGAAAAGGAGGGGAATATTATAAAAATAAAAGGAAAAATAATTTACGGGCGATCTGAGGTCGGGAAGGGGATGGGGGTGAGTTTTTAAGGGTAAAAAACGGTTTTTCTCGATTTCCGGCAAAACTAAAAGTCCTATCGAAAAAAATCACATGGCAAAGTTGTAGGTAATAAAAAAATCTAAAACTTTTGTATTTACACTTTTTTCACATAACCTCAAAATTTATGTGAAAAATCCAAAAAACCAAGTTCTTGGTTTTTTATTTTTATCTTTTACAAATTTTTTTTTTTTTTAACGAAATTTGGTGAAAACTTACCTTTTTATGTCCCAAATACGCTGTAATTTATTTGATTAAAAATATTTATTTTTTTACCTTATTTTGAATTAACATCGAAAAAACACCCTAATTTTCAATCGAAAATTCACCCGTCAAAATATCAGCTTTTTTCAAAAAGTTGGTATAGTTTCTGTTCGTTGAAATCTCTACTTTCCGATGGTGAAAAAAAATATATATGTTACTACAGTAAATCTTCTCAGAAAATGCAATCATCCATACTGATAATCTGAAAAGACAAAATCGAATTAATAATGCCTTCACTATTTTATCGTGAATAAACTCCCATGAAAAAAAAAATATTAAAGAAATAAATGTCAAAATGTATAAAAAATATATTATTATTATAAATCTATTAAAAATGTATAAAATATATATGGAAATCGGCCAAAAGATTGTTATTAAAAATATATCGAATACTGGTTAGGCTAACGGTTGTAACAGCTGCTACGAAATATATAGTATATAATAGTAGGTATGTATGTAGTAAGACCCAGACCCGCCTAGCCCCTTCCCCACTTCTCCACGAAATACCGTGTATATATATATAATAATAAATATATTATATGCGTAGATGCCTATTTATAACTATTTTAAGATAAATTATATATACCTGAGTGACCTACGAAAAATTGTAGGCCATCAAAAGGTATTTCGTGGAGAAGTGGGGAAGGGGCTAGGCGGGTCTGGGTCGTACTACATACATACCTACTATTATATACTATATATTTCGTAGCAGCTGTTACAACCGTTAGCCTAACCAGTATTCGATATATTTTTAATAACAAACTTTTGGCCGATTTCCATATATATTTTATAAATTTTTAATAGATTTATAATAATAATATATTTTTTATACATTTTGACATTTATTTCTTTAATTTTTTTTTTTTCATGGGATTTTATTCACGATAAAATAGTGAAGGCATTATTAATTCGATTTTGTCTTTTCAGATTATCAGTATGGATGATTGCATTTACTGTAGTAACATATATATATTTTTTCACCATCGGAAAGTAGAGATTTCAACGAACAGAAACCATACCAACTTTTTGAAAAAAGCTGATATTTTGACGGGTGAATTTTCGATTGAAAATTAGGGTGTTTTTTCGATATTAATTCAAAATAAGGTGAAAAAATAAATATTTTTAATCAAATAAATTACAGCGTATTTGGGACATAAAAAGGTAAGTTTTCACCAAATTTCGTTAAAAAAAAAAAAAAATTGTAAAAGATAAAAGTAAAAAACCAAAAACTTGGTTTTTTGGATTTTTCACATAAATTTTGAGGTTATGTGAAAAAAGTGTAAATACAAAAGTTTTAGATCTTTTTATTACCTACAACTTTGCCATTTGACTTTTTTCGATAGGACTTTTAGTTTTGCCGGAAATCGAGAAAAACCGTTTTTTACCCTTAAAAACTCACCCCCATCCCCTTCCCGACCTCAGATCGCCCGTAAATTATTTTTCCTTTCATTTTTATAATATTTCCCTCCTTTTCCAATGGGATTCATCCTACTATTATTTTTTTTCACTTTTTATTATTTTTAAAGGCTTCTACCCTGGTCTATATTTTGAGTAAAAAAATAAGGCTTTTTCTGTATCTAGACATGATACAAATTGGTTTTCAGAACTAGACCTTGATAACAGGGTATAATGAAATGAAGTCTTAATGAACCAACTTGAACAGAATTGTACTCATAATATCCATTGTGTAATTGGTATGTATATATTGTTATCCTTAATACACGGTAGTTCACAGTACACACTTGCAAATGGCATTCATAACATTTCTGTATTATGTGCAGTGCAATGGTTTTTGTCTGGCTGAATTTTTAATTACATATCATAATTTGGCATTCATTTATCAACAAGGATGGGTTGTTAATTCAATGAAATCACAAAATGTTTTGATTTATTTTATGATTGCAGTCTTTACAGTTTTGTTCTTACACAACATACTAACATAATATTAAATATTCTCTCGTGTCCCTAGATTAATGCTGAGCTATTTTGGTTTCTTCTGCTTTCTCTCTTTAACTTCAACCTTTGAGACAGTTTGACTAATTTCAGCAGTCTGCAAAATTAAAAAACAAATTATGAAATCGCATTTGTCTGTATTACTAGAGCCATAAGACCGTGTCAGATATTTTTGAGCCCATTGTTGAATTGAAAACATTCAAGACTAAGAAACAAATACTCGCTCTCATCACACAAATATTTGCCTATACCGGGAATCAAACCCGGGACCGGTAGCTCTGTCTGTAGGCAGCGTCGCTACTAGGCTAACGCGTCGTTCCATGTACCCTAAATTAACACAAAGGCTACCTTTTATCCCGAAAAAATCACTTCCCGTGGGAATACGCTAGTACCTACTAACTTCCGTAAGCTAGTAGATACTTACTCTATAAAGTATTATTCTGTTAAATTAAGTTTCTGCTGATTGCTGAATTTGCCAACTAAACGTACCTAATCGACTTCGGACGCAAAATTAAATGAAAGATTTATAAATAGTCCTGTCGCGCTATATCTAGTCATAATTCGCTGGCGAGCTCATCGAATAGCTAGTAAGAGTAACTTGACCCATCGTCGCTACCTGTAAACCATAGGTAAGTATGTATATTTGCGCTAGTCTCGACATTGGTCGTTGGTACTTCGACGAAACTACCATGGCGACAGGTATACGATGCGGCCCAAGGCCCAAGTTATGATTACCCTGCCGAGTCAAGAACTGAGTAAGCGGTTGTTTTCTATGTAAGTAAATGTGAAAATACCAATAGGTATTAAAATAGTCGAACTAAACAGACTCAAATTATCACACTAACTTGTCACAAGTAATAATATAATATCATTTATTCATTTATCGTTCAAATGTCACACCAAGATAAAATGAGCGAAATAAGTTGGTGAAAGAGGTAGAGATCCAGTTCAGTTCGGGTACCTAACTCTGGGTGCGAGTGAGACAAACTGCATTGAGGTAGAACGTTGTACACCAACTCGTTTAATAAAATGAGTTAAGTACTTCTTAAAACTCGCTTTGATTTTATGGCCTGCCCAACACTCACTTAAATTAAGAAGATGTCAACTAATTGGGCTTATGGTCTGCGCGAAGCATATAAATTCAACTTTCTTCATTAAGTAGGTATTTGTGTGACATTCGAGATTACGTACTCTGCTTGCTTGCTTGCTACAATCAATTACGTTTAAAATTAGTCACGAAGTGCAGAAGATAAACAACGCTATAAAACACCAGCAAAGCTACTCGTAACACGTTATCGTACTTAACTGCCACGATTTGACGAGTTAGGCATGTTAATTTACCCTCAACGAATACCTAATCGTAGGTATTGAAGCAAATTCACCAAACACGATTTCCTCGATAACGAACGTTCTAGGTACTAGGTACATACACATTTTCCTTAGCGGCAGAGTAACAAATTAATTAGTAGTACCACATGTACTTACGCATTTCCTGTGCCTTGCAATTTGAGTTCGCAATCACCTTTGTGGTTCAGAACAAAGCCTTTTTTACAATCGGTGCTATTTGAAGACGTCGGTATTACAGTAATGTTTTTGTCGTTCGCCGGCATCGACGAAGTTGATGCCATCGCTGTAACGACTTCTGCCGTACTTTTTTCGGTTGAGGACGGGTCTGCGGGCTGGCTGGACGTGGACAGCGCGCTTTGAACACTCGACCACGAGTCGTTTTTTGTCGGTTCAGTTGCCTGTTCTACGAACACAGTCGTAACTGTTGTTGCATTATTGTTTTCGACTTCTATAGTGGTCAGATTTAACGGTTTGGTAGTTGTAGAACCGTTTTGCGGCTTTATCGTCATTTCTGAGTAGTCATAAGCATAGTCGTAATCCTGAAATGTAAAGATAAAGCAAACGTTAAACTTTGCTAATATCGCTATTAAACGTGATAAAGCTTATTATAATCCTTTGCGGATTAAGGTCAATTGATGCATGGAGCATACAAGGTTAACCCATTTTTTTCCTCTTTATTCGCCAAGAGAGTTTCTTTTTATTATGCACATTGTTTGATCCCTTGTCGGAATTTAGAATTTAGTATGAAAATAAAACGTTGAACTAAATACGTAACTGCGGTAGGTTCAGTTTCCTGTGCTACTATAGAATTACTTACCTATCTAAAAGTGACGTACTTCACTACATAGTATAAAACAAAGTCGCTTCCCGCTGTCTGTCCCTATGTATGCTTAGATCTTTAAAACTACGCAACGGATTTTGATGCGGTTTTTTTTAGTAGATAAAGTGATTCAAGAGGAAGGTTTTTATGTCTAATAAATTTTGTTTTATGTACGTGTGTTATAGAAAACACAAATAAACCGAAGCGAAGCGAGGGCGGGTCGCTAGTACTTAATAAAACAAATAGTCGGAAGTGGTCTTTAGGTACCTACATTTGATTTAACAATTTTAACATGGTTCCGTAATGGCGTAAAAGTGAAATTGGTTGACTGTCTATGTATAAGTAGGTACTTATGCCATTTTCATAAATCGGGAAGAATCGTACCAAAAACTAGATTATCTATCACCACAAGCGGCGCTGAATCAGACACTAAGCCTCAGAGATTGATCGGCGAATGCACTTAATTCTAGCTACTATGTACCTATTTCACTTGGATGTTACACAGGTTACACTCAAGTGGAAGCGGGATAAAAATAGTACCTACCCAGTCAATCGGGTGTCGACATTTTTCCGAGGCGCTCCATGAGGTGAAGATTACTATCGATTGATTTAGGTACTTACCTACTTAATTGAATGTAGATTTAATTTTAATTACTTATCTACTTGTCGCTTTAATTGTTTTAAGCTTAACTAAACCTTGAATTTCGAAAAATCTTACTTTTTTTAGTCACGAATTCTACATCTAAATAATCTGTATCTATAGGAACTTATTACAGTTTTATGATGGCAGAAATGTGTTATTCAAAAGCATGTGGGTATATACCTATAGGTACTATTTAAAAAAAATGCCTTGGCCGCGTTCGTGGTTGTTTTTAAAAATACCTACAGTTCATAAGTTCCTACTTTATCTATAGGTACTTAATACCACATTAGATACTTACCTAGGTACTTAATTTGATTTTAAAAATCCCAACCGCATGTCTTGATAATGTTAATAACCTTGTTTATATTTTAAATTCCGCCACTTAGCTTAGGTATTTTTAGGGTTCCGTAGTCAAACTAGGAACCCTTATAGTTTCGCCATGTCCGTCCGTCCGTCCGTCCGCAGTCTAGCTCAGAGACACTAAGTACTAGAAAGCTGTAATTTGGCATGAACATACATATAAGTCACGCCAACAAAGTGGTAAAATAAAATCTAGAAACATTTTTTTTAATGTTCCTCCCCTACACGTACACTACGGAAGATTTTTTTTCCTCGTCTACCCCAAAGAAATACTAAAAGTCAGAAAAATATCTTAAATGAAAGCACATGTAACTATCACGACTAAGTAGACTTCATTGGTTCTTGAGTTACAAACGGTTTAAACGTTTATACCGACCGAAAACTTATTTGCGGTGTTGGTAAACTGACCGCGACCTATGTCGATGTATGGGCATAACAGTTTTCCAAGGGCCAAGTTATTTGTCGCGAGGTCTAATTTGTTTGTAGGAACTGCTTCGGAACCCTACACTGAGCATGGTCCGACATGCTCTTGCCCGGTTTTTCATTTGTACAGTCGCGACGCGAAAGACGAATCTAACGACACCTCGTTTGTCAAAATCAGTCCATCCGTTCGATGCAGGTTCTGCGAGGGAATAAAATAACCATAGGGCAAAAACCCTCCTTCAGCAATTGAGTAAAAAACATGTTTGCATAAACATACTTAACGCTTACCTAAATCTAGCTTAATACGTATTCTAGTTGCTGAATTTTAAATTAACAGCTTTATCAGTTATCTAACAAACCGTCGCTTGTCCCTTTAGCTACACTCTACTCGTTATCATTACAAACGTACCTAAGCATTATTCGCGATAAAAATAATAATAATTAAATTGTCATACCACATACTCCTCTTTGCCGCCTTTCATCAAAGCGATGATGTGAATGTCCTTCAAATCTACTTGCACGTTGAAATTTCCCGTTTGTCTTTGGTCGAAGGAAGCCGCTGCCGCATCGCTCATTAAAAGAGAGCACAAAATCAGTATAACTTTGGCACACATGTTGAATTGTTGGTGGTAAAGTGTCGTCGAGAGGAACAGGGCCCGGTGGCTGCGCTCGAGTGCCGCGAACAGGCACGACTGGCGGAGCGAAGGCTGCCCTGCGCGCCTCTGGACACCAAGTTATTTCCAACAACATAACAGTTCTTTCGAGTAATCGTGGGAGGGTCGATAGCCTCCGCTAGTGCACTGCGTCCTCAGATTGCGTAAGGACCGTGGATAATTTGCTCGATGAACCGTTAAACCTAACAGAAGTTTACAGCAACTACGAGACTAGCAAGTTTGCCAACAAATGTGTGAATTCACGCTTCCTACAAGTGTACCTACTTATCGTATTTAGTTATGGTGTATTTCTAAAAACGGTCCATGGTGATTACTGGCATTAAAATGTTTAAATGATTATTGATCTATCAAACTTGATTGGAATACGCTAAGACACCGTACCGAACCGTATTGAAGGAATTTAATACCTACTGCTTGTAATGCCAACTTTGATTTAAGTGGAAAAGTAAAAAATTGCCACGGTAGTTATTGTCAATTATTATTTTACTGAGTCATCCAAATTAGCATTTTTTTTACTTCATGATATACAGGGCTTAACTGATTCCCTTGCTTATTACTAAACTTCGAACTTACCTACACAATTTAGCACCTTATTCTATGGAGATAAGATGACGAAGATTATTATACTTAATTTGTACTCGATTGTAGGTACGTCTTTTACCTTAATACGGATTGGTACCGGGTTTTGTAAGGTAATCCCACTAAAACCCTTCTAGGTGGCTCGGCGTATTAAAAGCAGAGGGCCCAGACAAGATGCATTATGCTAACTATCGTTTCTATTCGTTTAGTTTTTAAACCAATCGCGTCACTGGCACATCACGTGACTTTTCGTATCACGTCATCTACCAGTGACGCGATTGGTTTAAAAACTAAACGAAGAGAAACGCTAGCTAGCGTAGTGCATCTTGTCTGGGCCCTCAGATAGCTCTGGGGCCTTCACACGTATGCAATGCTTTGCGCTTTGCCACAGCTCATCACCGGCCGCAACTGTTCGTATGGACTTAGTACCTACAGTCAAGGGCACCAATATTTATTTAAGTAAAGTCTGAAAAGTATGTTCACAGACCTCATTACTATGGCATTATAAAGTTCATCTGTATAGGTAGGTAGGTTGGTGCGGTTAGTTCCTATATCATCACTACATATTATAAAACAAAGTCGCTTTCCGCTGTCTGTCCCTATGTATGCTTAGATCTTTAAAACTACGCAACGGATTTTGATGCGGTTTTTATTAATAGATAGTGTTTCAAGAGGAAGGTTTATATGTATAATAAATCCTGTTTCATGTACGGGTGTTACAGAAAACTCACATAAACCGAAGCGAAGCGAGGGCGGGTCGCTAGTATTTTATAACATTGTGCGGATATTTCATTTTACCCTTGATTGTATTATATTATATCACGTTATTTTTGTTATTCTACAGACAGGTAGGCAATATATGCAAGGCTGCAAAGTTGTTGTTTGTCGCAGGTGTCGGTATTGAGTCAAGCGAAAATCCCTGAAATTCTAAAATAAGCCTCCTGAGCATAGCGAGTCTCTCGAATGCAGAAAGATACAAACAACTATATTATACCTATAGAAGCCCGCAGTTGTCTTGGGGGTTACCTATGGAACCTAACAAAAGGAACATGAACAACAGACAGCACTTTTTTTTCTCGGAAGACCACTAACAGCCAGCTGCAGCTACATGTTGATATATTATGTCGTCGGAGAGGACGGTGGAGGGGAAGCTTGGCCCTACACTACTTGTACATTCATTACTTATTCTGTGCCTACACGAGCCACACGTCACGACCATCCACAACTCCACCGGCCTCCGACGACATGAGCAACAATGTAGCTGGCTCTTTGTGGTTTCCCGTGTAAATTAAAAAGAAAAAGTTCTGTAGTCTCTAGAGGCAGTCCGCCTTATATTACATGGCTTTTGTAGCTTATTTTAGAGCATGAGAAGTGAAAATGTTCGTACTCTCGAAACTACCTCCGCTCACCACATGACTTATTTTCAACATTAGCGTGTAAAGTGACCTTTGAATGCAGATTTTGAGCGACAAAGATATCGTTTTAAAGTTAATTGGGTGACAAATTATTTAAAACAAGATATTACGCGCGTTAGAATTTCTTAAGGTTTTAATAAGATTTCGTTTTTTTAGGTGAGATAAACCTACGGTTTTAGTCTAAGTACCCTTTTTACACAATCAGCTAAGTATGCAAATGTGCAGCTTTCCTTACCTCACGATGTTGTATGTCTCCATTGTCACCGTAAGAGCACATACGCACTGTGCGGTCTCCCACATTGCGATCCGCCAGCCGTTGACCAATGCGAACAAAAACAAAATTTTACATACCTACATTTGGTTACTTGCGGTCAACCAGACAGCCAGCCGCAATGCGGGAAACCACTGTGCGTAGGTATGTGGCCTAAGAGCTTCGGGCAATGTACTGAAGTTAGAAAACTCATTGGTGCATGGTCGAAATTGAATACTTACGATCACGGGTCAACACCCTAAGCCACTGGACCACAACGCTCTCGAATGCTCTCACTCCTGAATAGATAGTTACTTTATTATCTCAGAATTTAACCACGTTTATCCGAATTTCAATATTAAATATTATAAAGAATTCTAAGTGGGTTCATACACCAGTATATCTCACCCACTTTCCCTTTTTTTGTGTAAGCAGCATTTCCTGGGTTAAATAATCAATAACAAAATCCATAAGAACAGGGACTTAAATAAGGAAACCTTTAGCCAGCGCTACCCTTAAAGTGATAAAAAGACTGGTTTCAAAGCAAAAAGCTGTATCGGTTACAGGAAAAGAAATGCAACTCGGTGGAAAACCGGTTCCATCTTCGCGGGAGTTGTAGCTCTAAATATTATTGGTCCTTATAAAATCGCTTTTGTTGAAGTAGTCAAGCCAAAACAACGATGAAGGGACTGAAGTCCGAGCCGGTTGAATTAGAGGGATGGTAAACGAAAAAAAAACGGTCAAGTTCGAGGTTCCAAATTTGATTCTAAGGTTGTTTGTTATTTCTCAAATACTGTAAATAAGGAACACTTGCATCACACACATTTTATTTTTCCCATAAAATATAAGTAATATCGAATAACGTGCTGTTATTACAATTTCTTGGTTTAATTACACTTGCAGTTTATTCAGGTGGCACTTCACTTGGCTGGGTATTATACATACAGGGTGACTGGTAACTCGACCTATTCCATAAATGAGGTTATACTAGAGCTAATTTGCTATAATTTTGTCCTAGTCAACTAGGGGTCTAATGCCACTGGTTTTGGAGTTATTTAATTTTTAAGTTCATTTTAAGAAATTCCGTCCTTTGGTGTTAAACTATCAATTGTGAAAAAAGTACCTAGCTTTGGGGACTAAAATGACGTTTTTCGAATAGCTGATGAATTAGGGAATCCTTTAAACAAAAATACTTTGCGAAAACTGCAAGAACCTCAGAAATAAAAGGTCCTTAAATCGCAAGTCCGTTATTTCTTTTAAAAATGTTTACTTTCGGGGGGGGATTACTCCAAAAAAATGTAATACACTTGGCGTACAAATTACGTAAATAACTTCCTCAATTCATAAGCTTTCCGAAAAGGTGCAAATGTTGTCAACTTTAGTAGGTACAGGTATTAAAAATTAAGCTTATTAAAAGAGCAGAGGGTGCGATGTAAATTTAACTCGGAAAGTTGATATCAAAAACTAGGTAACATTCGTCGGACTATGGTCGCAGCCAATGTGCCTCATGAGTTGGAGCCACGGGGTCTTAATCGCTCGGACCGCTGGTTATGTGGGCTAGGGCAGTCTCATGTGCGAGGCCACGTGCCTCAGCATTTTTCCTTCCTCGCACCTCACAGCCATACAATACGGAGCTCAGGTCGCTGCTGAAAATGGTGCAAGCACCAGCACACCAGATACTCAGAGCTCAAGCGGGCGTATGAGTTTGTTCCAGAGCTGTAGAGCGCAGTTGTTCTTGGTGCGTAGAGGCAAAACCTCTTTTTTAAGGCTTTGGGACAGCGATTGAGGGATAGGGCCTGTGACCTCCGGTCCGGTTTGTAATCTGTTCCATCACATTTCGTTGGCAACACAGCATAGCAATATTGCCAGCATTGGATACCTTTGAACCAGGCGCTACCCGAGCCGCGGAATAATTTTGCGGAAGATTTATTGATGAAAAATGATACTGATTTAATTTATGTACACTGTTGACGAAGCTTGTTGCTAATTAAACTAATCGTAAACTCTTGACGAAACTTGTTGCCGATATTTTTTTGTAATTGGCATAAATAAAGTTTTAGAAAACATTACAAATCTTGTTCAAATTAAGAACTAGAAGTCGCGCGATGTTAAATGCAGACTCCTTATTGGTCATGGGATTGAGCCGCACAACGAATCCAGGTTTAATTTAAAACAAAAAGAAATCAGTTAGTTTCAACCATCTTAGAGATCGCAATTTCCCTTGTTACCTAACATTTCTGTGCTAATACCGCTTCCTTTTCAAATGGCTTTGTACCAAAATGACGAATACGCGGATATCATGTATTGTTCCGGGTTTTGTGATGGTGACGCCGCTGCAGCAAGAAGAGAGTATCAAAGACGGTTCCCTAACCGCCGTTTACCTGATGTCAGTGTGTTTGGTGGGACATATCGGCGCATTCGGGAAACAGGATCGGTTCGACGACACCAAACCGATACTGGAAGAGCTAGTGTTAGAGATCCTAACGTAGAAGAGCAAATCTTGCAACGTTTTCAAGCAGACGGCACTACGTCAACAAGAACTGTGGCTAACCAGCTTGGTGTTTCCCAGTGGAAAGTTTGGTCCGTACAACATCAATCACAACAGTATCCATACCACTACACGCCAGTACATGCTATTGAGGAGGGCGATCCTGCAAGGAGGATGGATTTCTGTAGATTTTTACTGAATGCAGATAATGAGGACCCAGAATACCTGAAAAAAAGTTTGTGGACAGACGAATCCAACTTTGACCGTGATGGTATTACTAACTATCATAATCTGCATTTTTGGGCTCCTAAAGGTCAAAATCCAAGAAAATCCAAAGAAGGTGCACACCAACGTAGATTTTCGCTAAATGTATGGATGGGGATCGTGCACGATAATTTGATTGGACCATTTTTTCTGCCGGCACGACTAACCGGCATCGCCTATGAAAACTTTTTAATGGAAGAATTACCTACGTTGTTGGACGATGTGCCGCTTGCCACAAGAATGGGTTTGATTTACCAGCATGATGGCTGCCCAGCCCACTATCATCGGGGTGTACGACAGTGGATGGACAATAACTATCCACAGAAATGGATTGGTCGAGGTGGACCGATTCCTTGGCCGGCAAGAAGCCCGGATTTAACACCATGTGACTTCTTCATTTGGGGTCACATGAAGTCGTTGGTGTACCATTCACCAATATCCACTCAAGAAGAGTTGAGAGTAAGAATTTTGGCAGCTGCCCAAAAAATGAAAGACACGCTTTCAACACGAGTGACAGTAAGCGAAGTGCGACGCCGACTTCATGCATGCATACGTAATGGAGGGAGGCAGTTTGAACAAGAATTGTAATGTTTTAAAGTCAGAATTCGGTAAAATAAGATACTTTTTTTGCTATTTTTGTTATTGATATCACACCTTCTGCTCTTTTAATAAGCTTAATTTTTCAAACCTGTAATAAAGTTGACAACATTTGCACATTTTCGGAAAGCTTATGAATTGAGGAAGTTATTTACGTAATTTGTACGCCAAGTGTCTTACATTTTTTTGGAGTAATCCCCCCCCGAAAGTAAACATTTTTAAAAGAAATAACGGAATTGCGATTTAAGGAGCTTTTATTTCTGAGGTTCTTGCAGTTTTCGCAAAGTGTTTTTGTTTAAAGGATTCCCTAATTTATCAGCTATTCGACAAACGTCATTTTAGTCCCCAAAGCCAGGTACTTTTTTCACAATTGATAGTTTAACACCAAAGGACGGAATTTCTTAAAATAAACTTAAAAATTAAATGACTCCAAAACCAGTGGCATTAGACCCCTAGTTGACTAGGACAAAATTATAGCAAATTAGCTCTAGTATAACCTCATTTATGGAATAGGTCGAGTTACCAGTCACCCTGTATATAGCCTATATAGATAGGTATAGGTCCTTACCTACAATCGCAATCGAAGGTTGCTTTATTTATAAGCGCTTATTGATCTGTAATTTATTTAGGAACCAATAAGTATCGCATCTACGACACACGTTGAATCATCGGGAGCAATTTTATTTGTATTTCTGGCTATAAATACAATGCATTTATCAAAAGCCTTTTAAAACGCATTTTCAATTTGGTAGATCGACTGACAACCGATATTTGCAATATCCGTCTCACAGGCACTCTATACGCTCGAATGAACGTAAATTATACAGCAAGTTAGAAGATATATCACAGGGATCATATTATACAAGATGAGAGATATGATTAAGTTTGATGTACTTACCTACTAGGGTGATGCCATCTGTGTTGAACTCTTTTAGCTGACAGGCACCAGTAATGAACAGTTACTTAACTCTTAAATCAAATTTCAAGCGGTTGTAAATTGATTATTACAAAACAAATGAATAACCCTTATCTTCTGTAAAATAAGAATCAAGTGTCCCTAATATTCCTTGTCCATTACTGGTTCCGTCACCCTAGGTGTGGTCGGGCGTAGAATAAAACGCTCATGTGGTTAAGTTTTTTTTTTTTATAATACTATCTACATATTCTATTTGTTACATTTCTTCATAAAAATACCCTGAGTCAGCGGAATGGCGCACAGGACCGAGCGCGAGGCAGATTGCACCGCACCTAGGGTAAAGTTTCGGGGAGCGCCCAAAGCCGGTCGAGGGTTGTCGTCCCACCCTAGTTCAGCAGGACTGAGTACTGGAACGAGGGCGGGATAGACCGCACCGCACCTGATGACACCGGGGATTGGTCAAATGCAATGGAACTAGGTAGTGAACGATGTAGACAAATTACTTAGTTTACGTAACACCTGGCCATAATGTGAGTTTTATCGCACGCTGCGCGCACGGTAAAACTCGCATTGTGGCCAGGTGAAGACGTAAAATTGTGTACTCATCACGGGCAGTAAAAAAGAAAGCCCTCTATCGCATATTTACAACCCTCGCCTACGGCTCGGGTCTCAAATACCTGTGATTTCGGGCTTTCTTTCTTTTACAGCCCTTGTTAAGTAATGTACTATTAGTACTGTTTGAAACATAACGTCAAACAAATTCACCAAGCGTGTTTTTATTAAAAATAACGTACCTATAATGAATAGTTATTTATTTCATCCTAATATGAAAACAATGATCTAGTGTATACTCGTAAATCATTGCAAAGACCTCACTTGATTCTTAAAAGTAGGTACGTAATTATCGAGGAATCATGGTAAATTGGTTCGTTTGGTTTTGTTTACTTTTTTTTGCAAGTTCTGTTGACGGTGACTTTAGTCTATAGTTTCATCCCCTTAGTAGAAAACAAAAAAAATGATTAAACAATTACCAAAAATCCATCCTGTGATGACTGCGTAAAATTTTAAAGAAAAAGTTATTTTGCTGTCACTCTCGTGTGCGCATTTTAGAATCGCGGCGAGGAAACTGCGACAGAGACAAATAAATTGCCGTGTAGGGTAAACCCTCCAGTTAGTGACCGACCGAAACATGTTATTTTGCCGAAACCGAAACCGAAACCGAAGGTTCGGTTTCATTGTAGTTTCGGCCGAAACCGAAACAGAAACCGAACCTTTTATATAAAAAAAAAAGTCCTTAAAAAGTCGAAAAAATGTTAGTAAGCCCGTTTTTTTCTAAAACTAAATTAATATCTCGCCGACCTATAATTACAGGTTTCTACTTTCAAAGATTTATCACAATGAAATTTCAGCACAGTTACAGAGGTTCTGTTTGAAAATTTAACTACCAGCCGTGCCGAGTGCGCCCGACGTTAGCCGAGCGCGACCCGAAGGTACGATGTTATAAGTTTCGGCGCGGCCGAAAGGTTCGGCCGTTTTTGGCCGAAACCGAAACTCGGGCCGAAACTTGATTTTTTGGCCGAAACTGGCCGAAACCGAAACCGAAACCGAAATTTCGGTCGGACACTACCTCCAGTGAATGAACACTTAAGCATTTTTTCAACTTTGAAAATTTATTACTCTGTATTTATCAATAATTGTAATGGTTTCAAGGAATTGAATCAATCTTCATTTAATAAACTAGAAAGTAATTTCTGTGATTTCGTTGATAGTATTTGAGTTATAGGAGAGTTTATGAAAAAGTACCCAAAAACCCAGTAAATGAACAAAAAATCTAATGAATGAACATAGTGTAACCCAGTAAATGAACAAAAACTAATAAATTAATATAGGTAGTAAAACTCAGTGAATAAACATTATTTAGATCTTTTTAATCAAATAATAAAATTTAGTCTTTCATCAATAATTATCAATTATCATTTATTATATAAAATACTTTAATAATCTTGCTTTATTTATTATCCATTGAACTAGTTCTGCTTCTTCAAGACTAGAGAGTTCAGTCGGCGGTCCCATTTTTCTCTCCCATGGAACTTTGTGGGTGATTTTATTGTGAAGAGGTAGATTTGGGCATATTAAACCGTATACTTATAAAATAAATAAATAAATATCAGGGAATAATGTCACACCAATTGACCTAGTCCCAAACTAAGCTCAAGGCTTGTATTATGGGTACTAGACAACGATATATATACTTATATAGAGAAATATATACTTAAATATATAGAAAACATCCATGACTCAGGAACAAATATTCGCGCTCATCACACAAATATCTGCCCTTACCGGGATTTGAACTCAGGACCGCTAGCTTCGTAGGCAGGGTCACTACCCACTAGGCCAGCGCTTGCTTTGTTTAATGTCATTAAGCCATTAGAAAAAGCATGTAAAGCTGTTTCCAAGTCTTTTTGAGTATAGCGGAAGCGTTTATAACTTTTTTTCCGTCCATATTGATCTAAAACAGATTGGAATAGAATGAATGTTAGTCACAAGTAACACAGTAACACCAATCAAAAAATCAATCATCTTATCAAAATCATTTTTTGGTAAAATAGGGTCTAGCTCAGCAAATCATGCTTAAAATAATTAATTTAAGAACAAGAGGAAGATTTTTTATTAACAAGCCCAATTCAGGAACTAAAACTTATAAAATGGACAAAAACAACTTTGTCGTTACGTTATTCATACATAGGATTACAAGGTATCTAGTAAATGAACAAAGCCAAATTTCTATAGTCCATTCACTAGATTTTTCATGCCTATGAATGAACACTAGTATTCCAATACTGGCTCAAAGAATCAGAATCTTTTTCTATGCAGAATCTCAAAAAACAACCTTAAAACGATTACGTTTACATTTAAATTTAGAAGAAAATCAAAATAGAGTCACCACCAGTAAATGAACACACTGTTCATTTATTGGTTTTAGAACATTTGATAAGCCAGTAATGGAACACCTAAAAATAACGACTTTATCGCAAAAACAGTCATTAAAGTGTACATTTATAGAAGGTTTAAATCTTATTCTTACCAAATAACTAAACTTTCTACTGTTATACTACTTCAAATAAGCACTTCTAATGTTACTCCAAATATGCACTGTTCTTACCTGGTATCTAATTTCTCCATACAACACGTCAAAAACAGAAACACGTTAACTTCAAACGCCGGCCATGTTGAAATTGGTAGATTATTTTTTTTTTTGGATTTTATGGCCTGGTTACAAGACCTTTAGGCCACAACTTTATTTTCCTGGTATCACGTTGTAAGTATCTTTTTAGCACTGTTAAATTTTTTGCACTGTATTTTTAATGTAATTATATATTGGTCTATAAGATTGAGTGTCTTTTAATAATTGATTAAGCGGCGGCGGGCGGGAAGAAAAATCACTATAATTTGGACACACTTCACTAAGTTCACTTGCAAGAACTAATCTGTCAAGAAGAAACTTTTGACAATTGAATATGATGTGCTCAACGGTTGCTTCATCAACTCCACAGAAAGTGCATACATTACTTTGGATTATTCCAAGTCTTGCGAGGTGTGATGGCGCAGTATTGTGTCCATAACGAAGTCGAGTAATGGTGGTGATAAAGTCACGGCTAGCTCTGCGTAAATTATTATACCACGGCCTTATTGGTAAGCTTTCTTGTATGCTACCGTACCATCTTCCTTTCGTCTCTTGATCCTTCTTCCACATTTGTTCCCATAACCTACCTATAGCTAACCTAATAGAATATAAATAATCTGTCATAGGTACATACATGTAACCAGAAACGTCGAGTGCATTAATACCTTCCTTAGCAGCTTTATCTGCTATTTCATTCCCAGTAATTCCCCTATGAGAAGGTATCCGCATAAAATCAATTTCTAAACCTTTAAGATTGTATTTTAATATTAATTCTTTAATCATGTACAAAATGAAGTTAGTTTTGAAATTAATTTTTAAATTATTTAACCCCTGAATCAAACTTAAAGAGTCAGTTACAATTAGAAAATATTTACAGTTATATACATTGCCAATTCGTAAAAGAGCCTGATAGACTGCGTAAGCCTCTGCAGTAAATATAGTACAGGCTTCCTGCAAAATAAAGCTCTGAGAAAATTTAATCTGAGGATCATAAATGGCACAGCGCACATAACCCTCACCTTTACTTCCATCTGTATATATAGTGTAGTATTCATGTTCAGATAGAAACTGTAACATATCTGAGTTATTGGTGACTGACTCAACTACTTTAATTGGATGTACTATACTTTTATACTGGGAGGAATAGCAAGGCCATGGGCGCTGTTTTCTGATTTTACTACAATTATTTTCAGTTTCCAAAAAAATATGGAACAACATTGGAGAGTTACCAATAAGGAGACCCTCGCTAGTTGCTAAAGGACCAGACACTTGGATTCGATGAGGTAAAATCTTGTTAATAATTTCGGTATTATTTGAGTACAATAATTTAAGACAATATCTTTCAGCTAGAATGATACGTCTCAAGATCAGTGGCATAATTTTGGTCTCAACTTCCATGGCCCTTATGGGAGTTGAACACATAGCACCAGATATAATTCGCAGAGCTTTATTCTGCAAGATATCTAATTTTTTTGCATGTGGGCTATTCATATATGCTATAGCACTATAATCAAAATGACTTCTGACTATAGCCTTGTACAATATAGACAATATTTTTGGATCTGCACCCCATGACACACCAGCAAGACATCTTATAATGTTTATGGCTTTTAAAGCATTTTTTGAAACATGTCGAACATGTTCTTCAAAAGTCAGTTTCTGATCTAAAATGACACCTAAAAATTTCTTTGATCTAACTCTGTTAATAGCTTCTCCGCAATACATAATATCACAGGTTGGGTCATCATCACCAAAAATCATTAAACTGCTTTTAGTAGCATTGATCTTTAGATGTAATCTGCCATCATAATATAGGCTCAACTGGTTTAGGGCTCTATTCATATTGTCTATGGCAACTTGTAAATTCTGATTGCTACTGTACAAAACTATGTCATCTGCGAATTGCAAAATATTTACATCTCTACTATTTACATATTTACATATTTCACATGTGTACAAATTATATAGTAATGGTGAAAGTGTGGCACCTTGCATTGTACCTTTTGAAGCTATTCTAGGCCCGTGTAAAATATTATTATGCTTAACATATAAAGTTCTTTTATTTAGAAAATTGTAGATCCACTGACATAGTTGACCTGGTATACCTACATCAGACATAATGTTAACCAAGATAGCTGGATCAACATTATCAAAAGCTCCCTGAACATCAAGAAATACACAAACAGTGTGTGATTTTAAATTATTTGCAATTTTCAGGTCTGAGATCAGAGAAATGAAACTGTCAGCACAACTACGACCTCGACGGAAGCCATACTGCACATATGGGATGATACCATTAGTCTCTACAAACCAGTCCAGTCGGACTTTAATCATGTTTTCAAATAATTTACCCAGACATGAAGATAAAGATATGGGACGATAAGAACTGGCATACTCTGGAGCTTTATCTGGCTTAAGTATTGGGATAACACACTGTGTTTTCCATGAATCAGGGATAATTTGATTATGCCATAGAGCATTAAGAATATTAAGAAATATTTGCTGAATGGAAATATGAAGCTCTTTAATAACTATGTATGGAAAATTATCTAAGCCTGGACTAGTGTTACGTCTAGATTGTAGACTTGCTGTGAATTCATTCCATGTAAAGGGATCTAACAAAAATTTTGAATTATGGTTATTATTATTGCTGTTAAAATAGTAAAATAAGTTACTAGTGTCCTTTAAATTATTATTGTCAGATAGCTTATCTAAAAAGGGAGAAATGAACTCGTCTTTGTGAGATTTGATACCAGATTTGACACCCTTAAACATCTTAATCATGTTCCAAATTTTACTAATAGGGGTTGTTCTATTAAATGAATGACATAAGTCATTCCATCCAGCTTTCTTCCGCTCAGAAATGGTTCTCTTTTTTAAAGCATCTAACTTCTTATAATTTATGTAGTTATCAATAGTAGAGTCACTTCTGTACAGTCTTAAAGCATTATATGATGTTATTACACTTTGCTCACAGATCTCATTCCACCAAGGTGTTGGAGGTCTGCTAGCAAAGCGACCACGTTTAGTGAACTTTGGAATAACCGACTGCATAAGGGCATCAAGGCGAATACAAAATTCTGTATAGGAAGCAAGTGGGTCTTCAACATTAACTGTTAAGTCATCAAAAGCTCTCTCAGAAACTTCATTATATTTGTGCCAGTCGGCTCTTTTGTACAAAAATTTATCAACGGGAGGGTTGATTTGGTATTTCTCAATGCACAGGGATATTACAGTTATAGTGGGATAGTGATAACTTCCCATTGAGTCGTCATGAACAGACCATTCACAAAATGGTGCTAAACATGCACTCGCAAAGCTGACGTCAATAGATGAAGGATTAGTTCTTGGACGGTTAACTGTCGTGAAACTGCCATCATTTAAGATACACAAATCACATTCATCTATAACGTCATATAAGTCTTGCCCACGACCTTTCGTTGATAAGCAACCAAATGCAATATGGTGAGCATTAAAGTCTCCACTCATAAAAATAGGTTTAGGGAGGTCTCGAATTATATTGCGCAGTCTATTTATTCTTAAGTGCCCGCTGGAAGGAGGACAGTATACACAGAGTACAGATAAACTACCACGCTCAGTAGATATAGATATAGCTACAGTTTGAATGTCCTCATAAAAGGCTGTGTTTAAAATGTTATATTTCAAATCTGGTTTAATTAATATTGCTACACCATTGTGTGCATTTTTGGATATTCTAGAATGAACATTATAATTGGGGATTCTAAAATTGTGATGTTCTTTAAACCAAGTTTCATTAAGTAGACATACATCAATATTCTGCTGTAGCAAAAATTTAATTAATAAGGGTTTCTTACTATTAGCACTTTGAATGTTAAACTGCGCAATGCGTAACTGTGACGCTCTAGGGGAACCTAAATCCATTATGGAGACAGATTTTTTATTAACATGGTTTTAATGGCTGCTGTGGTGATCGGGGCAGGATCACTGTTGTTACCCAGCTCTATCAATGTCTGTACTAGGGCCATTAGCACTTCACTATTGCAGAGTATCTGGGCTTTGATGTCCGTTGGTTGGACATGCATGTTTGTGGCCTGTGAAACAGGCTTGTTATTTATATTTTTATTTACAGGATTTACAGTTTTATTTACAGAATTTACAGGAATATTTACAGTTTGTACAGGCTTTTTATTTACAAGTTGAGTTTGTTGGTGTTTTGGCAACGGCAATGGAGGATATTCATCGGTTTCAGTATGTTTAGTTTGTGCAACACTTGCATATGTAATTTTACTTTTCTTTTCTAAAATTTTACTTATCTTAATTGGACATAGTTTGGAAATGGCCAGGTGTGGGCCGCTGCAGTTGGCGCAGCAGAACTCATTTGGTTTGTCACAATCTTTATATATATGTTCACCTGAACAGATTGAACATCTTTGCTTGCCGTTGCATATTCTAGCGGAATGGTTAAACTTGAAACATTTGAAACATTGTTGTAAAGGTGGGATATACTCGAAGACTCGATATGAGAATAAATCATACTGAACGTTGTCTGGTAATACATTAGATAAGAATGTTATGCTAACTGTTTGTAATGGAACTCGTTCTTGTCCTACTTTCTTAGTGAAGCGTCGTATCGAAATAATTTCATAAATGGAACTCAGTTTTGTATATAAATCCTTGTTTGAAATATTCGCAGGAACAAATCTTATAATGCCGGTTTTTTCTATCTGTGTTGCTGGTATATATGCTTTCATGCTATACTTTTCCAAAAATGCAGAGTTGTTCAAAAAGTTATTAGCCGTGTTATATTGTTTAAACAATACTGCAATTTTGTTTGCGTTAAGCCTTTGAATAGCCATCACACCTTTAACGTCCGTGGTAAATATGTGATTAAGATATATGGGACTTTTATTACCCAGTCTGTCTTTATAGTTTTGGTGTTCCACGAACACTTTAAATTCAGATTTAGTTGAATTTTCAGGATATAGTCTCTTATAATTCGGTTTGTAATACGGTAAATACTCGTCATGTTGCTCACCGCCGCCGCTACTATCGCCGCCGCCGTTGTTGCCGCCGTTGTTGCCGCCGTCCCCGGGTACGAGCCGAGGACGCTTATTGTTATTGGAGTTGGGCGGGTTATCCCCGCCCCCCTCGTTTCCATCCATTTTTAATGTCCTTCTAGTAGTTTTTTCACTATTTTATTGCACTTTCAACAATAAAAAATCATACAATTAGAAATTGGTAATTTTACTTGACCGCCTTTTTTAGAGTTCCCGCCAAGAATCAATTTGGTAGATTATAAATTTATCTAGTGATGCCATTACATAGGAAACCGAGTTGCTAATAAGAAAAAAAAAAATACGAGAAGGGGTAGAAATGCCTATATTTCTTATTTTAGGCAAAAAATGAGATTTTGTTCATTCACTGGGGGGGGTTCATTTACTGGAGGGTTTACACTAAGTTGCTCGTGCGCGTATTTGCGTGCGTTATTAGTTATTACTATCGCAATAAGGTCTATATGAAGGTACACCTTTGGGTGGATATTTATTTTTAACCTTGACTGTACGTCTGACGCCCTACTTTGAAAATTGAAGTTCGAAGTTACGTAGGCTCCATCGATGGCGCCATCTCATACTCTCGATTTAGTCTCGAATGACGACATTGACGACTGGCAGGGATAGAGCTAACGTAACTTCGAACTTCGATTTTCAAAGTAGGACCTCTGTCATCGCCGCGAATAGCGAGCCACCGTGTGCCACGATTTTTACATAGGTACGACACGACGGTACGGCAGCCACGGACGGGTTCCTATTGGATTTTTTATTGAGTTCATCGGTAGTTGAATATGTTATTGCCACATCTATAGGAAACAAATAGGTTAGGGAAGAGCTATGAAAACTAACACTATTGTTTATATGACCGAATCCGCGAGAGATCAATAATATTCGACTTAAAAAATGGTGTTTAGGTTTATTTATTAATAAAGGAGTGATAGAAGGTCGAGTAATTTCGCGTACTTGCGGCTCGGCGATCTTACTCACGATTCAACCATATACAACATGTTTGAATTTTGCCCGTAATAGTCGTAGCGTAGCCCGTCTAGGCTTGTACGTCTGTCATACGTATAGCGAGCCACGATTATCTTTCTGCAGTCTGTGGGTGAGGTGTTTTACATTTGTATTGTGTTGTTTGTTTATGGTAGTTTAGAAATTCTAGTTAAATTAGTGATTTTAAAATGTGATATGATTTAATTTCTTAATAACCCAAAGCTTCCTTTGTCGACGACGTTTTGTGTTTGAAGTTTGAGCAAGCTTCAACGTGTGTCACCGACGCGAGCCGAGCACGTTCACGAACTTTAAGATCGCGATTTTATAGCTCGTGCGTTTGTCACTGACGCGAGCCGAGTAACTTCGCGAACTTTAAGATCGTTATTTTAAAGCTTTTACGTCTATCAGATCAGCCCTTTTAATGTTTGTTTAATTTGGTTCAGAAATTCTAGTTAAAGTCTAAAATAAATGTGATATGATATAATTCCTTAATAAAATAACTCAAAGCTTCCTCTGTCGACGACATTTGGCGTTTAAAGTGTGAGTTTGAGCTTCAACGTGAGTTACCGACGATCGCGAGTGAGTTAAGAGTTTATAGCTCGTATGTATAACTCAACCCTTTGAAAGCTGTACAAAGAAGTCCTTCTTATGACAATGACATGACAGTGGAAGAAGAAAACAGTCTACTTTTTGTTTAATTTCTTATTAAAAAAATATGTAATGTAATAAAAGTGGAGAAAGACAACCATCCAGAGGGGCTATGGCCTAACGCACTCGCAATCGGTTTCAAATTGTTGTGAATCCACCTTAACTGTTCTGTATAACCTGTGCTTTTGCTTAAATTATTTTGAGTCTGTGGTCGTCCAGCAAATTAGTCGTGGGTCGTTGTCGAATTTTTTGACAACGAAACGCAACCGTTTTCTCTAGAATGAAAACTAGTCCTCGAAACGGTCCTCGTTCGCAACTGATTTCATTGTATGGGGACGGGCAACGGAAGACGACGCACAGGACGATCGAACGAGAGAAACGTAAACTCATCTCGTCGACGAACGAGCGTCGCGACTAGTTGCAATAAATTATTATTATTTTTATTGCTAAACCACTTTACACTCTCTACCAACGACGTTAAGATACACAGCAATGACCACCGCGTTGCGAACGAGCGAGACAAACGAACGAAACGAAACACCAAAAAATAAGTTGTCTTACACGATATTCGACTATATCGTTGTGAAAATAAATATTATTTTATTATATCAAAGACCAAAACGAAATGAACGAGCGACGACGTCGCAATGATCTCATTACATTCTAGGCTCTATGGATATAGACTTTAAGTACAAATTCGCGTCAAACAATGCGAGAACTAGTTGCGCGACGAAGACTGCTTTAGAACGAAACGTAAAACGGTTCTATCGTCGCGGAACACAAAACGGTCTTTTAAAACGGTTCGTCTTTGCAACGCCCATCACTACAGCAAATCAGTCAAAAGCGAGAAATTGTTTTCTTTTCATTATTATTGTTTACGTCTACTCTACCAAATTTAAATTCACTTAATGAGGAATTTAGATGTTTTGAGTAGGTCTCCTGTGATAACGCTTAACTTGAAAAAGTTGGAAACATGATTAAGTTCTGGAAGAGCGCAGGTAGGTAAACAGAGAAGTGAAACTTGTCACGTAAAGTTTAATGTATTGGTGTTGATAAGTGTACTTTATCGTGGCTATGTGGCTATTGTTTCAGCAAAAGGCAAAACTGGCTGTCCTGTTCGGCCACCAGAAACTGGCTTAATCAATATTTCAGATAGCGTATCTTATTTAGACACACGTCCAGACGACGAGGATAAAGGTACCTAAACATTATATTATAAATATTATAACCGCTAGTCCTGTAGAATATATGTTTAATTGTATAGCTCGCGTATTAAGCAAGATACTTCCCAGGTTTGTTTGATTTACATATTATTGTTTTATTACAGATGACGCTCGAATATTCCTGAAAAAATCTAAACTAAATTTAAGCGCACACGACATACTTATAGAAAAAAAAGCTATAAAGTATTTTGTTCAATTTATGGAAACAATAGGCCAGCATATCCTTGTCAAATGTTGGTTAGAACTGGAAAACTTTAAAACTCTGGTGTTGCAAAGCACCTCTTACACTGAAACTGACCATCATTGGAAACTGAGCAGAGCTAAGAGTTTTGATCTTCAATGCAACCAAGGCAGCACAGTTTCCACTACCCATGGCTCGCAGCGGCTCAGCTGGGCTGAGGACACCAACTCCATCAGGCAAAACATACAGGAATGCTCTACAAATTCTCTGGGGAACTTGGCAGAACACTCCGCTTTAGATCATATGGATGCTAGTATAAGCAAACACTGTAATCCAACAGAAGTTGCCATTAACATATTTAAAAAATATGTGGCTCTTGAAGCACCACACCACTTAGATTTACCTGATAAAGTAAGAAAAATGGTTATATCAAATATATGCCAGCCTGAAGGGCAAATAAGAGATGATTGTTTTAAGCCAGTGGAAGATATATTGTTCAATAAGATTGAACAGAAATATTATAAGGACTTCCAGGACAGTCCATTATTTATTAAGGCACAAATAGATATTTTGACAAATGGCTCTCTCAATCTGGAGGACATTTTGTTTAATGAAACAATACTCTTCTACTTCATGGAATACTTGGAGCAAGAATCCTGCAGCATATTCCTAGAATTTCTGATGGCTGTTATGCATTTCAGGGATAACTTAATGAACGCTAACACAGTAAGCCCAGAACAAGCTCAAACTGATGCTATCGTTTTGTATGAAAAATATTTTTCACTTCAAGCAACAAGTCCTATTGGCTTCCCCATGGACATCAGATCTACTATAGAAAGTGATATATGCAGAGAAGGTGGACCTCTTCCTACTTGCTTTGACATCCCTTATCTAATTGTATTTAAAAGAGTGAGTCGCTATGTAAAAACATTTTTAGAATCAGAATTGTATTATAAGTATCTCTCTGAAATGATTCATTCTGTAGACAATATGTGGTCTGTGAATAAGTCTCATTCTGACTGTAGCAGTGAATTTAGTATAAGTACTCAGAATACTCTACTTGCAATGGGTGACCCAATCTTCCGGAAAAAAAAACGTAACCATTCTGTACCTGACATGACAATAGACTCGAACCAGCTTTATAATGCAGATTCACTATGGCAAAGAAAAAGATATGATGGCTTGATCCTTGGCAGAGTAAACAGTTTGGGCCGATTTGAATCTAAGTTTGAGCCTGATCCAGACAAAAAAGGCAAATCTGTCTTGAAGAAAATGGTAAGTCGATTTGTGCCAATGAATACATCCAAAGTTGATGAGGAAATGGCCTGGCAAATTGCTCACATGATTGTTAAAGATGTGACAGACCTGACTATGGCCCCACCAGATAATGAACGAGATGATGTATGAACATGTGATAGTTATTGTTTAAAAGTATATTTTGTAACATAATAATATGTGTAATATATGATATAATAAATACTTTTTCCATTTATTCAATTAGATTAGATAGAGGGATTTATGCGTGTATTGACTATAAGGAAATATGCCGAAGTATAAAAATGTCTACCTTTAAAACATAAATTAGTCTAAGTATAAGAAAGCCAATACTTCAAAACGTCTAAGTCTTATTAAGTCGAAATATAGAAATGACTACTCTCAAAGTATAAAAATGTCTACAATCATAGTAAGTAAATGTCTTATATAAAAATCGACTATGTACATAGTGCGGAGAGCGGTTATCAAGTGGACATTTTTATACTTCGGCATATTTCCTTATAGTCTATTGTCGTAACATCTTTATACGTCGTCTAATATATATGTGCACATTTTTATACTTTGACCAAATTATGCACTGACGAAATTATTCAAGTGGACATTTTTATACTTCGGCATATTTCCTTATAGTCGATACACGCATAAATCGATAGAGGATTCCATATTTACATCTTACGGTATGAAATAATGATAAAATATTAAAAACCCACTAGTCTTTCTTCATATTTTGAGAAGCCCCACCATATACGCGGCATATCTTCCTCTTTTAAAAGTAAGCTAGCCGTAAGTTTTCCGTACATTAAGCGACATTTAGGGCCTGTTGTTTGATCAGTAGTTAAACTAATAGTTAAAAACCGTAAGTAATGGTTAAATCTCAAGGAAATGTGTCAAATTTACGATTCCTTTCTCGAATTTTAACAATTAGTTTTTTTTTGGACAATCCAAATTTCAGCTTGATAACTTTTGCCGTTTAAGGGCTGATTTTTCAATCTCCAGATAACACTACCTATTTGTCGGGTAAATTGTAGCTCTGTCCTTATCTTTCTTATACACAAAGAAAAGGACAGAGCTATAATTTACCTGACATATGGAGTTATCTGGAGATAGAAAAATCATCACTAAGAGAAAATGATCTTAACAGACAGACAAACAACAAAATCATCTAATTTCGTTTCATTTCGTTTTAAGGGATCCGTAGTCGACAACGAACCCTTATGCCGGCTCCACATGCTTGGTGTATGCCGCAAACACTGCAGGACGCAATCATAAGTTGAAGTGAGACGAAAATACATCGTGCTCACTCTAACATATAGTTGCGTTCTGCAGTGTTTGCAGCAAACACCAGGCATGTGGATACGGATTTATAGTTTCACCATGTTCTTTTGTCCGTCAGTCTGCGTGTCCGCGGTTTAACTTAAAGACTTTTGGTAAGTACTACAAAACTAGAATTTGGCACATTGGAATTACCCCGATAAAGTTGTAAAAAATATCCTTTACTTATTGTCTTGAAATCAAAGAGTGGTTATCTGTTGTACAAGTAAATGAATACACAATTTAGAGTAAGTACAAAAGAGCACCCAGCGGCTAGTGGAGGGGATTATGTTTGCAGCGTGACTTATGACTGGTCCTACTCTTGATTGTTAAGCTATCTAGATTACGAACCAATCAATCACAAAAAAAACCGATGGAACAGGGATTGTGTCAAAATAGCGAATCATATAAGTGGTCCCGGTTTCGTAAACTTGGGAGTGCTGCAGGGAAGTATTTTGGGCCCTACTCTTTTTCCCTTTATATGCCTTATAACGCCATCCATTCTCAAAACTCTGAAATTATATGTTATATTTAGTGGAGTCTTGACAGGATGTGCCAGGTAACGCAAAGGGGCACAGCGCATGTTAAAAACACTGGTTAGATGAAAATATGCTTTCACTTAATGTAAATAAAACCAGTGTTACTCCCTCGGGGACATTAAAAAAATTCTGGATGACAGTCATTGCAGACTGCAGCGTAAAGTTAGTGGGATGGGATGTAATATCATATACAAGTCGACTCGTAAAATCAGCACCGAGCGACCTACCTGCGCAGTGAGCAAGTTACGGACCAAATTGGTGGGGGCAAAGGAGGGAGTGTAAACCGCTGTCTTTTGTATAAAAACCTCGAATAAAACTGAAATAACATAAATACAAAATATAAATTTAATTTGGTTCAGGAAGCCTTACTTTTTTAACCATCTTCTTCTTCTTTAAGTGCCTCTCCAACTAGTGAAGGTTGGCAGTCAGCTCCGCATATTTCTCTCGGTCTTTGGCGAGGTTGAAAAGCAAACACCAAGCATGTGGGTACGGCTTTATAGTTTAACCATGTTCTTTTGTCCGTCAGTCTGCGTGTCCGCGGTTTTGGTTTTTAACCATAGCCTAACCTAATAACTGGAATGGTTTTTGTATGACCAGAAAATCAAGAATTAGTAAAAAATGGTACCTATCTATCAAAGTTCTATGCTATTATTTTCACCTAACACAAAAAATAAAACAACTGTAATGTATTAAAATATAAAGTTTATTATAAATTCGGATTTTTAAATCTACACTCTTCAAAAATAGTTATCTTAGGCCCGTATTTATAAACTCATCTTGGCTGAGATGCGCGTCACAAGATACGTCAAAGTAAACGTCAAACCATAGAACACTGTCATTTTTGACACATCTCAAGACGAGCATTAGAGTTGAGATTAGTTTATAAATACGGGCCTTAGTTTCTTTTAAACTTAAAATAAGATAAATAATAATAAAATTGTAAAATATGATTGTTTCAGAGGCCGGAAAGGTGGCAATAGATAAACGAATGAAGCAGAGGGGAAATGTCCGGGCGCCTTACCGCCGTTATGTTGTCAATAATGATAATGAATTAATGATAGTTATCCAGCCAGGCAGCAACTTCTGACATGAATAGAAACTACTATACTTAGGTACTTAAGTATACGTATATTACGTATTTAAGACTGCGCCGAGCAAACGCCGAGCGTCCAGTGGCGCCCTCATTACTATTATTGGGTTTTCTAATTAACTAAAGAATTTCCTTGGAACCAAACAAAATGTGTTTGTAGCGTATTACCCTTTGAGTTACCACCTTTTCCCGTTAAGCTGACTACTCAAAGGATAATTGTTATTAAAATTTGTTACGTATCCCATAAATTGTGTTTTTACTTGCGCTACAAACAGATTTTGTTTGGTTCCAAGGAAATACGTTAGTTTATTAGAAAACACAATAAAAGTAATGAGGACGCCACTGTACATCCGGCGTACGCTCGGCGTAGTCTTAAGGAGATAAAATGCGAAGAAGACAATGATGATTAAATTGCCCAAAATTGAACTAGATCATTTAAGGCCTCTCTTCTCTCTTTATACGAGTTATTCGAGTCATCTATTGCCCTATTCGCCAAGGCAAACATTAATGCTTTCACTTTAAGGATGTATAAATAACAAACAAACAAGATTTGCTTAAAGGAATATAAAAATACTTCACCAAATGGCGCGAATAAAATATAAACTATACTATACTATTGCAAGTATTGCAACTCAAGAAACATCATCTGCACACAATTGCTGCCTTATAGCTTAGTTATTATAATTATAACTGTGAAATATTTTTCAAAGGCGCAACAAAAGTGTACCTACAGAGTGTAAACTGGAATCGCCCGACGATATTTCAAAGCAGTATAAGCAGTAAAAAAAAATTATTCTATTTAATATAAGTAGTTACATAATGCTATTATTGAACTTAATCTTAATACTGAATAGTGTATTTGTAAGTTCTGAACCCATTCATTTTAAATAAACGCAGTGTATAGTAAAGTCGATGTCATAAATATGTTTACGCTTTAGTACCTTGTCACTTTAATCGTTGTGACAATTTCATATGACAGTTTAAACATGACGTTAAATAGACAAGGTACTAAAGTGTAAACATATTTTTGACTTCGACTGTACCTATGCAGTTAATGCGTGTAAAGGCCCACACTGAGGACCAATAAAACATATTTTATGTGGAAAATTGTAATGGGGCATTAAAAGTCGAAGCATCTTACCATTCTTACCGTTTAGCCGCGTACAAATTACATTTAGGGTTTGTTTATTTTGTTTCACGCCATGCCACCGGATTCAAGGATTCTCAGTCCCATTTTTTTTCAAAGAATGGTCTACCTATAGTGGTGACGTTTCGGCGAGGAACATGAAGTAGGTAAATAGGTTTATTCAAAAAAGGTTATTATGGTCGAAATAAATTAAGTAGGTATACATACACATGTGTGTAAAATAAATACTGGTTTTCGGTTTTAGTTCCGAAATAGGTACATTTAAACGCACTGGAATGCGAACGAACCAGTTGAGTTAAAGGTTATTACGATACCCAAATCGACCAAAAATAACATATTTAAGCGAACTAGCAACATTAACACTAACACAAGTTTTACATTAAAAACTCCACTGCTCTATCGTAGCTCCCAATTATTTTTGTCTGGGTTTTCTATCCCGTATACAAAGTAAATAAGTTACCCGTCGCTAGAAATAATTTTAAAACAAAATTCTAATCACGAAGTAGGTAGTAAAGTTATGAGGGAAAACATTGTTAACAACTCTCGGAACTCAAATTTCACCGAAACTTTACAATAATTAAAGTCACTTTGGTTTCATAGAGTTTCAGATTTCAAAACAGATATCGACATAGTACAAACGAGTTATAGCCCAGGTAAATGATATTGAGATAAAAGCAGCGTTTACCAGCAAATAAATCCGCGGAGAGTTCCCACAGGACTTACACCCCATGTTTTTAATGTAGGACATTGACTACTCGTGTGCCTCATCATATAAATAATTTTAAACGTCCTAAGCACCCAATCGTCCTACAACAAGTAACATTTTCTATCTTGATTAATTAGGGTAATTTCCCTCCAAGGTCAAGGTTCAACATTCTCGATCACCTGGCAGGCAAAATGACCCAGCAAAATGATATGTCGTTTTGAGAATGTTTATCTCTTAAATTTCAACATCAAATTACATTTTCTCAAATAAATTTGGCTCAATTTTGGGCCCCACTTAATTATTTGGTAAGTTACCTTGATTTTTTAACTTTTTAGATATTTAATTGTTTCTAAACGTCTCAGGTACTTTTTGCAAAAAAAGACACACTACTTTAAAAAAATCGTTACCCGGTTTAGCCCTAGCCCTTCAGCCAGGTCGGCCTTTTTGTATTTAAGTATCATTACATTAAAGAAGTAGGTACCTAGGTACTTTATAAGTTTCCACGGTGCCTCAAACACCCACTTAAAAATGCTCCTACTATACAGTAAGACTGTGATAGGCCGAAATCCAAAGCATTGAAAAATCTATCAAACAATAGCATATCAATGACCCGTTTCAATTTCCCATCAGCAATTTTAAATCTTATTATCCAAAACATGTTGTAACAGAACTTTTAGTATATTTGTACCTTTCGGTGTAGGTATGCGAGTAGGTAGGTATGTGACTGGATTGTGACACGCAACATCCACCAGTGTCATTAATAATATATAATAAGGATCACAGGGTGGAATAATTGTTGATGCTAGACGGTAACGGGTCCAAGTGCAGCCGCGGCGGCTCCGAGCCAAGAAGCGGGGATTGCTCGTCGCTGAACTGAAACCCTTTTGGAGAAGCGTTTGACACTGTAGGTGCTACTCCATACACATTTGAATTCCACTTTCGGTAAACCATAGCATTAAATAAAGCTTGCATAGGGTTCATTAGAGCCTGAAAAAAAACCGTTTTTTTTTTTATAATTTGCCTAAACATTACATGTTATGTTATAAATGTTATAATGCATTTCCTTTTAGGTGGAAAAGAAAAGAAGCTTACTGTGTTATCCTTTAAGGACTGTTAATACGTCATAACTATTACTAAGTCGTATTTAAATCGAGACCGTTCTTCCTTGAACTAATCGGCGAGACATAGGTATCTCAGCGTCATCTTATCAAGTTTCCAATGATATTTTTAATTTAATTTAATATAAAATATCATTGGTCATATCCGGCTCCGTGCTTGCCGAGCAAGGATTAATTTACGCTTCTGTGCCACAGGTTTGTAGAGATAGTATGAATTATCAGAAAAAAAAACAAAATATTTCTCACCAACCGAGGTAAGCTCTTGGGTACTAAACAACCACAAACATGATTAGGTATACAGATAAATAAATACCTACAGCATTCTTACTTATACCAGTTTCTTAATAGCGGTCGGCAATCTTCGTTTTTTCAATAAACACGAGTGATAAATAAAATATAGTGTCAGTAGCGAGTGCAGGTGTGATAGTGAGGCCCGCCGAACGCTACCTACTAAGAAACTGGCTGTATTTACAAAGAAAATCTCCGAAACAAAATATACCTACTATATACTATGCTCTTATCGCAAAATTATTTGCTTTTACAGGTAAACGAACCACTGCTCACCTGTTTACCTTTAGAAAGTTAGGGAGGTATACAAATTTTATTGACATAAAGAGCTCATTATCTCGTCACACATTTGATCAAAAATCGCGATGTAAATACAGACAGAAATGACAATTCAAATTCAAAATAATTTACTTGTAAAACGTAGGTGCCAACAGCCATCCATACTATAGTACATTGTGCATCAAGGGCGGTAAGAAGAGGATTGCTAACGAGAGACTATTAGAAGCCCGACGCCGAAGGCGGAGGGCTTTTAATGACTCGAGTTTGCAATCTCCTTACTGCCCATGATACACACAATGATTTTCATCACATTAGCGAGGAAATAAAAAACAAACAAAATTAAACGAACTCGATTCGCTAAGCTAAAAGAGTTTGACAACTTTTTTTTAGTTTCCACAGATAATGCTTAGAATTGCTTTTTTTTTAAACTTGACAAATACAGGCCATTCTGCCAGATTGTACAAATTTTCAAAATGAAATTTAATAAAATAATTGCGAATGTCTCTGAAATAATGGTAAAATAGAAATATAATGCCGTATAAGTTTAATTTAACAGTAAAATTGGTTTGTAGCCAAGTTTTGAATATAGGAAATAAACCTTGGCTGATTTTACACCTCCTTGGTCTGAAATGATGTTCAAGTGGATTCTATATTTTAAAACTAAACTCATAACTCCCTAGGGAGTTATGAAAATCTATAACTCCCCCGGGAGCTAAGTCGGCTATAACTGCCCTAAACGCCTGCGTGTTATAAAACCCTTTCCGAGCAAGTGTGATGAAAATATTATAAATGCGAAAGTGTGTCTGTCTGTATGTATGTTACCTCTTCACGCTTAAACCGCTGAACCGATTTAGGTGAAGTTTTGTATAGAGATAGTTTTACCTCAGAAATCATTCTTAAAGAGCGTGAAAAGGGACAGCGGACGTTAGTTATTGATAATTAATAACCCATGAAGAATGATGCATGATGAACCGATTTAGTTGAAATTTGGATTAGAGACAGTTTGGGTCCTGAAAAAGGGCAAAGAGTCGTTTTTATTCCAAAAAAATTGCTTAAATGTGTTGAAAATGGGGGTGAAAGTTTGTATGGGTAGTTAAAATAGCCGCTAAGCCGATTTAGATGAAATTTGGTAGGTATAGATATAGTTTCACCAGTTTATAACCGCTGATTATTACTGAGTCCGCGCAGACGAAGTCGCGGGCAAAAGTTAGTAATTATTATTACCTATACATCTACGACACAACCTACGTTACCTTTCGCTTGATTAGGGTAACTTAACTATATAAGGTGCTAACAAATTACTCACGGATATTTTAAGAGATAATACATTACATTAAAACAATTAATAGACCAGGGTCGATAATTTTTAAAACCAAAAAAAATAATAGTAGGATGAAACCCATTAGAAAAGGAGGGGAATATTATAAAAATAAAAGGAAAAATAATTTACGGGCGATCTGAGGTCGGGAAGGGGATGGGGGTGAGTTTTTAAGGGTAAAAAACGGTTTTTCTCGATTTCCGGCAAAACTAAAATAGACCTGTAGTGGGAGAAAAATAGGCTTTGATAACATTAGAGTTTGTTATTTTTTTATATATCGTTGGAGGCATGTTAAATAGCAATAATCTAAAAAGTTAGAAAATTATAGTTGGGGGTTTCGGACATATTGACATATTTTAATTTTTGCCAATAACTTTGTAAATATAGAATTAAAGTTTAAAAAAACGGTGGCATATCGTATATCACTTTAATTTCTTTACAATATTCCGAATTTAGAAACCTGGAACACCTGCATTCTGGTAAACAAAAAAATGCTAATTACTTTGTAAATAATGAATTAGAGTAGCTGATATCGCACAATTATGATATAATCGATCAACTTAATACACTGGAAAAAAGTTAGAAATGTAGACTATCGGCCTGTCTAGATATTAACTTCTGGTGAAGCAGTAAAGCCAATATTGAATTAGAGTTTGTAGAGTTCATTTATAACCAGTCATGACAATGATCTCAGTTACCAAACAAAAGATTAGAAATATAAAATCATGGGGACATTAAATACTGATACGTAAAGCACTCCGTGATACGTAGGTATAATTCAAACTCGCGCGCGGGGCGTGCGCGCCTCGCTGTGGGAGCGATCGGCGGTGCGGGGTTGCGTGGTGCCCTTGCCTGCGGGCGGCGCGGCCACGAGCCACGATCCCATCACTTTACTCAAAAAAATTTGCAAAGCGTGTTTTTAATGAATAAATAAATATCAATGGAAAATAGTTATTTTGTTATACCTTCGCTAAAGGAAATGGAAAGACGAAACTTTCTCTTATTTATTTCTATATTGTTAAGTAGCATTTTATGAGTTGCCTTCTTTCACCCAGTACACTATGAAACTAGGTAGGGTGATTTACAGCCGGTTTTCGTCCAGTTAGCTGAGTTGCCAGCTTTGGAGGACTAGAATAATATGGTCAAAGTAATAAAATGTAAGTATAGAGAAAAAAAATAACTTTAGTGCTAATATGCTTTATTTTAGGTTAGATCAAGCATTCAGTTATAATTGTCACAGTTTTTTATAAAAAATGTTAATGATAAAAGTACCGATTTTACTAGTTTTCGTCCGCAAATTTTGGTTTTCGACCGAAAGTCTGTCAGGTAGTTTTCGACCATTTTGTAGATGAGCTAAGAAATAGTAAAAAAAACGGATTGGCTAACAATATCTATTATTGGTACTTAATATAAGTTTTCTTTCATATTACCAAACAACATAAGTATTGTTTTAAAATAAATAAAATTTAGTTAATCCTTGTCCGAAAACTGAGGTGTAAATTTTAGTTTTCGTCCACTCCAGAGTAAAAGGCCGGAAATTAATGTAATAGTTTAGCCGTTTCTAGATTTCGTCCATGTATTTAAATTGATTTTACCAAAGATCATTTTACATCAAACAAATATAAATCGGCATAGGTTATTACAAATTGAGACTGACACAAAATCACACCTGACTTTTCAGTTTTCGTCCAGAGGATGAGAATTAAATATTTTGCAGATTACGTAATTCAGTATTAGTTCACTAAAATTTTATATGTTTACCGGAGATAATATATGATTACACCGTAATTTTAAGTTCATTATATTCTAATTGAGCCTTATGCACAAAAAGAACCTAATACTACCACGCAAAAATACTTAAAAACCTTGGCGTGAAATGTCTTGGTATCACTAAATTTCCACGACCGCGACAACACTTTCGTAACACGAAAATTAAACACCAACCGTAGTTTTTATTAGTCTCAACTTAAATAATATATTCATGTGTGTGAAATTAATGTTTGGCTACTAAGGGTCCCAACGAGACCAAACATTCGCGTGTAGCTGATTTTATTTTACTATTTCAGGCTTTTGTTCTAAACAGCACAGTCTACTGGACGAAAACTGGAACCGGACGGAAAACCGGCGAAATCACCCTACGTCACAGATAAGATAACATAAAGTTTTGCCCAACAGTTATTTATCTAACATTTTAAATTGACGAAACCACCACATAGAAGTGCGGTCTACTAAGGTAAATGTACGCTTCCCCGAATCTGCCGTATCACCGAATTCCTCAGTTGTTATTAAGTTGTGATTTTTTTTTCGCTAGCTATATACCTATCCCTTCCACTACGCGGCCAATCTAGCCATTTGCTGTCTCAGTCGGGACGCAACAATCAATTAAGTTAGTTGATCGCTGATCGCCATTTAGTATGGGAGTTCTTGTGAAAATCGATAAGAAATCGCGTATACTTCATAAAACCGTATTACGTTACCTTTGTGTTTGAAAATGTGGTTTATCAGTGTTGTTATTTAATTAGTTTTTGACTTCTGATAAATAAAGTGAATTTAGTGTGGTCATATTTATAGAAATTAACAAAAATGTGAATTCGGTGATGAGTTAACCCTGACTTTGACTGGAAGGTTTTACCGAACAGTGTCCGGAATTAGGGAGAGCGTAAACATTTAAACATTTAAACCGTCAATGTTTTAATACTAGCTTGGAGTTAATTATTAAATTATTATTTTTACTACACATAATGTTAATGTTTTTTGATATAGAGTTGTAAAAATAATTATATACAAAGGTAATAAAAAAAAATCTGGTTTCAAAGACTGTTAAATAAGAAATATTTTAAATTTGAATAAAGGGTTTCTAGCTACCATATAGATAATCATTTTCAAATTATAATCAGATTTTTCTTTTTTTATTCAATTTGGTCACATTATACAGCATGACGTGTGTCAAAGGTGTGAAAATGATTTAAGTTTTTGGGTATTTTTTTAGTAATTTTGGATAAACCGCCTATTACTGGCTAACCTCCAGTTACTAACCAAAATGTAAAAATGTAATTTAAATGAAGGGTTCTCAGTATGAGCAATTATCGAATATCCTGGACAAAAACTACGTATTGTTGTATGGTAGGGCAAGATATGTACCTAATTTAACATTGTAAAATCCTTTTACTCTTGTTTTACATATAATAAATAAATAAATTCGGATTCTGATTCTGATTCTGATTCTGTCGAAAGTATGCACAGTAGCAAAGTTTTGGCCAGTAATTTAATAAACTAGCCAGTAACAAGCGATTTACCCTATCAAATACAAAAAAACAATCGTCTTGTTCCATATTTTTACTATTTCCTTAAAATTCTTGAACTTGAATAAATAAATAAAAAATGCCTTTTGTTAGACCAAACTTTGAGCACCACTGTGCGGTAAAATTTCATAATTTTTTCCCTAGTGCGGTGAAGCGGCAGCCCGGTTCGGTATTATGTGCAAATCCAGTTTGGTTAAAAAACGGGGTAAGCGATTGAAAAACCTTTAAAAAAAATTAAACACATTTGTAACCATGTAATTTATTTCCAGATACATTAAAAGGGTGACAAATTTATTAAAGTAACCATTATTCTATTGATTATAATCTCATATAAATCCCACACCTTATTAAAAAAATAAACGTACGTCGAAACGTACGTTTTTAGGTTCGGTTTAGGTTTACTTTACTAGGTTCATAAAATCTAATTTAAAACCACTATCTTATAACGTGAATTAAAAAACCGGGCAAGAGCAATATCGGACCATGCTCAGTGTAGGGTTCCGAAGCCGTTAAGTACTAAGAACAACTAACTCAAAAAGTAGCAAGTATGAAAAAAATTTCTATTGAAACTTATTTGGGGCTGTCTTAGAAGATTTTTAGTAGGTATTAACACTTTAGGTAATCATCCTTTAATTCTCAAGAATCAATCAATTTCGGTTAATTAGACCTCGCGACAAACTTAACTTTGCCGTTCGAAAACTGTTATCCCCATACATGGCATAGGTTGCGGTCAGTTTACCAACACCGCATATAACAATAAATAAATAATTACGTGAAGTACCTATGGGAGGTAAGATAACCTACCCTTTTTTAAGATTTTATTTTACCACTTTGTCTGCGTGACTAATATCAGTAAGTACATGTATATTCATGCCAAATAAAAGCTAGTACTACCTAGTACTGAGTCTAAGCTAAGGAGATGGCGAGACTATTAAGGGTTCATACTCATACTCATTTATTGGTTCGTAGTTGGACTACTGGCCATCAATAAATTTTTTGAAGCCGCTGCTAGGAAATTGTTTTTTTTAAGAGATAACTAGGGTAAATTGTCAGTAACTGGCCACCCCCCGGTAACTGGCCACTTTGCAATAAAATTAGTTAAGAAAGATATTTGTTCACATTTTTGCGTTTAAACTAGAATACATACATACACATACATACATAAACTCACGCCTTTATTCCCAGAGTGGGGTAGGCAGAGCTACAGAATTACCAAAAACTCTAAAAACTTTTTGATAATTCTGTAACCACATTTTGCACACTTAGGCCTACCTACCTACCTACCTAGAATACCTAGATCATGAGTTATTACCCGGAGTAGGTACTGTCCCAGTATCTTTACTAACAGCGTCAGTAAGAAATTTCTTGGTGGCTAGTAACTAAATGACACTTTCAAAGTGGCTAGTTACTGACGATTTACCCTACTATTGTAATACTAATATACAGGTAGTTTTTTCAATGAGTAGGTATCCAAATTTTAGGGACTATCTCTGTAGGTCATACTCATTAATATTTAATATGGGACCAACATCCAAATCAGCTGTTCCATACAAACTTCGAGAGCTAAACAGCCGAAAGTTGATCAGTATGAGTTAGTCCCTAAAATTTGCACACTCATTAAATAAACGCGCTGTACCTTTCAGCTTTAAACTGCATCTAATAATATGCGCACGTAAACAAACAATGATTGCGAAATGTTTGTCGAACGCAGGGCGTGCGCGGCGGCGGCGGGGGGCGAGGTATCGCTCCCGCGCGCCGGCCGCCTTTAAGGCCCCGCGCGGGCCGGTTATGAATTTCGCGCCTTTTTAAATAGATTATATACTGTTGTACTACAAGCTAAACACAGAAATTTCTAAATTTCTGTAGTATGGCTGCAAACCTTCTTTTACTGTAGTAGACTTATCTTTACAAACTTTAATTCAATATTAGATGTTTTATGACAGCAAACGCATATATCTTTTGAAGCAGATATCTTATTGCTCTAAACTTTTGGTTTGCTTATTAACTTAAGAATTGAAAGATATTGCTGTGGATTTTTCAAACTCTAATTCAATATTGGCATAATAATACACTAATTCTCGTTTGACTATGTCCCAAGCTAAAAAAAATTCTAACAACTTAATAGCATAAAGCGACAAACATATCATAAACGATAAAGCAAAAACTTTGCACTCTAATTCAATATTCATTAATGAGCAATAATAAAATATAAATACCTCATTAATACCTAAAGCTCGTTCTAACTTTTCGCCATATTTTACAAATATGCTTAGAAATATGTCCCATGCCACTAAGCAAACTTTTTTCAACATTAGAATTTTAATAACTTGTAGGGCAAAAATCCGGTCCCACTATTGGGCTAAAAGTCCTATCGAAAAAAGTCAAATGGCAAAGTTGTAGGTAATAAAAAGATCTAAAACTTTTGTATTTACACTTTTTTCACATAACCTCAAAATTTATGTGAAAAATCCAAAAAACCAAGTTTTTGGTTTTTTATTTTAATCTTTTACAAAAATTATTTTTTTCTAACGAAATTTGGTGAAAACTTACCTTTTTATGTCCCAAATACGCTGTAATTTATTTGATTAAAAATATTTATTTTTTCACCTTATTTTGAATTAGTATCGAAAAAACACCCTAATTTTCAATCGAAAATTCACCCGTCAAAATATCAGCTTTTATCAAAAAGTTGGTATGGTTTCTGTTCGTTGAAATCTCTACTTTCCGATGGTGAAAAAAAATATATATGTTACTACAGTAAATCTTCTCAGAAAATGCAATCATCCATACTGATAATCTGAAAAGACAAAATCGAATTAATAATGCCTTCACTATTTTATCGTGAATAAACTCCCATGAAAAAAAAAAAATTAAAGAAATAAATGTCAAAATGTATAAAAAATATATTATTATTATAAATTTATTAAAAATGTATAAAATATATATGGAAATCGGCCAAAAGTTTGTTATTAAAAATATATCGAATACTGGTTAGGCTAACAGTTGTAACAGCTGCTACGAAATATATAGTATATAATAGTAGGTATGTATGTAGTAAGACCCAGACCCGCCTAGCCCCTTCCCCACTTCTCCACGAAATACCGTGTATATATATATAATAATAAATATATTATATGCGTAGATGCCTATTTATAACTATTTTAAGATAAATTATATATACCTGAGTGACCTACGAAAAATTGTAGCCCATCAAAAGGTATTTCGTGGAGAAGTGGGGAAGGGGCTAGGCGGGTCTGGGTCGTACTACATACATACCTACTATTATATACTATATATTTCGTAGCAGCTGTTACAACCGTTAGCCTAACCAGTATTCGATATATTTTTAATAACAAACTTTTGGCCGATTTCCATATATATTTTATACATTTTTAATAAATTTATAATAATAATATATTTTTTATACATTTTGACATTTATTTCTTTAATTTTTTTTTTTTCATGGGAGTTTATTCACGATAAAATAGTGAAGGCATTATTAATTCGATTTTGTCTTTTCAGATTATCAGTATGGATGATTGCATTTTCTGAGAAGATTTACTGTAGTAACATATATATTTTTTTTCACCATCGGAAAGTAGAGATTTCAACGAACAGAAACCATACCAACTTTTTGATAAAAGCTGATATTTTGACGGGTGAATTTTCGATTGAAAATTAGGGTGTTTTTTCGATATTAATTCAAAATAAGGTGAAAAAATAAATATTTTTAATCAAATAAATTACAGCGTATTTGGGACATAAAAAGGTAAGTTTTCACCAAATTTCGTTAGAAAAAAATAATTTTTGTAAAAGATTAAAATAAAAACCCAAAAACTTGGTTTTTTGGATTTTTCACATAAATTTTGAGGTTATGTGAAAAAAGTGTAAATACAAAAGTTTTAGATCTTTTTATTACCTACAACTTTGCCATTTGACTTTTTTCGATAGGACTTTTAGTTTTGCCGGAAATCGAGAAAAACCGTTATTTACCCTTAAAAACTCACCCCCATCCCCTTCCCGACCTCAGATCGCCCGTAAATTATTTTTCCTTTCATTTTTATAATATTTCCCTCCTTTTCCAATGGGTTTCATCCTACTATTTTTTTTTTTCACTTTTTATTATTTTTAAAGGCTTACCCTGGTCTATAACTTTTAACTGTAATTAAGGAACCTTTGTATATCATTTTATTGTTTTAATTTACCGAACAAAAAATATAAATTATAATTAATCTTTAAAAAATCACTACTATTATGTACCTGTCAAGATGTTTAATACTGTTTTTCAAAAGTTGTTTTTCGTAAACATCATTCATGATTCGGCGAAACTCTAAACAGGATATTTTTTTCTTAAAAAACGAATTCTTCACTTTATTAGGATAAGAGTACACATATTGTTCAATTACGTTATTCATGCTGTCAAAAGATTTTGTCCAGAAATTAATTACTTACCTACTCCTACAATAATTCAAAAACCATTGCAATACAACAAAAAAATCTCAATTGCTTTCTGCACTGGATATATTGTTAAGTTTGTAAGATATCTTTAGGAATACGAGTTATATGTATAGTGATAATGAATAAAGATACACCATATAGCTTTTCCGGGTCTCTATTGACTGCCATAATTATTTTTAGTCATAATGTGTTTTGAGTCATAATTCTCGCAAGTCATAATGCATTTTTCTCAGGACACGGTTAGTTTTTCAGGATTTTTATAAAACTGACCTAACCTAACCTAACTAATCTACACGATAAACGTTTATTAAAAACTGTAACTTCAGCCTGAAAGAAGTTATGACAAAAAAAAGTATGACTAACAATACATTATGACCAACAATATGTATGGCAGTCAAAGGGATCCGAGCTTTTCCATTTCATACTCACCATTATGTACCAAATAGATATTATAACTTTGACTGGCATATTGAACCACATCGTCCACAGCAGTACTCCATTTACTAAATTTGGCAGCCAGCAAATGTAGAACACTGCATTGATGAGGAAGAACTTAAGTCTCAAAGCATCAACAAACTTCCGTTCCTTATTAGTAAACTGAAAACATTGTAAATAGGTAAGGATGTAAATACAAGCAACCTCAGACCATGACATACAATTAGTCTGTCAATCAATTAGGGGGTCGCAGTCAGGGCCTACCCAAATAAGTCTGGTGTACCGCTTGTATGCACAGTGTGAATCTCAGACCTAAATGGGTTGATCATAATTTATCTAATATATAAAAATACGAGTATATAATACCTGTGCTAATGGTAGTGCCACCGCCATTTCAACATCCTTGCCAGCCAATACATATATTATTGGATTGACCACCATAACAACAGCTATAGGTAGGTATGTTGCACAGTAGTTTGGCAGAATTTTAAGCAGTGCACTTGTCACCGATGTTAAATTATGACATCTGAAATAAACACCCATATTGATAAAATTAACATAATAAGAGAGTAGTATGAGGTAAAGGAGATAGACTCACGTTGCATTAGGAAGGTAGAGAATAGACAGTCCTGCTCCTGTTGTCACGGCTGGTAGTCCCCAAGCCACAGAATGATAGACTATTTTATGAGAATCTCTACCCTTGATTGTAAGCCAGGTGTCAATTGCATAAAATAAAGTCCATAACCAAGTAACAGTATAGAAGTATTGAGTCCAAGCCTGTACAATACAGGCATTCATTAGAATCCATATTGAAAAGAGTAATACTACAAAGTAATTAATTATTTGCTTACTGAAGTAATGCTGCAGAACAATACACTGAACCCATCATCTGGCATGGGCATTATATTTTTATACCTCAACCACAATGATGATCGAATCAAGACACCTAAAAAAAAAATGAATAGCAAAGATACACTGTAACAAAAAATATGCTTAACAAGGTCAAACACATATCAGGGGTCACACAAAACATTAAAAAGGTCATTACCAGAGGATGCTAGTAAGTCTGCAGTTGCCAGCCAAATTATAATATGTTGGCCACGTCTAGATGACATATTTAGAAATCTTCTAGACCTATTTCTCAACAGATGTGGCAGAATCTAAAATTGAATTACATATAAAATAATAATATGAGCATGTCTTCATAGTTTTTAACATTGCACATGAGAGCAAACTACACATGTCATGTTGTTAATGCTATAGTAATTAAATCTTAATTATAATTTTACTTAATTATGGAGTCATTTTTATTTATTTCATGTATAGCTGAGGTCCTGTCCAGCAACAAGCTGAGCTGCTCTGCCTTTTAGGCTTTAGTATTGGGACATAATAGTATTTCTTCTTGTTTTTAGTGTTAAAGCTGTGTAGTTTAAAGGCAAAGTTCTTTATTGTTTTTTTTTAATTATGTACTTAAAGTCCATACATATTTCTTTACTTCTACTTAGAGGATCATGATTTACTTGATCACAACTTTTAAGAAAATTACTTGCTGTCATGTTTTCTCAATTCAAAAATCTGAATGAAAACTAATTGTTTATTTGCTAACCACATTTAACATTCAGTAGGTGTATATGTTACCTACGCACCGTACCTTACTGACACTGTCTAAACAATATTTCTGGACAGTACTTTAGATAGTATCTTGAGCTGTGAGAACAGCTTATGCACATGTAATCTTACCTGGTATAAAGCGCCTATAATTCCAATTGTAGAAGAAACTAAACATACAGCGTTATAGGAATCAGTATTAAACTCGTTCATAATTTTTACTGCCATGTCTTCCTTATTCCCTGATCGATGACAACAGAAAGTCTGAATTGTTGGGTCAGACATTGTAGTTTTGTCAATAACCACATAAATATTTTACAAAACTTTATTTACTTTGTTACAATTTTTGAAAGCTAGTGCCGTGCCGATCCGGAAATCAACTAGGCTTGACAGAATGGAATTGACACTGACAACCAACTGACAGCATTAAGAGGTTTTTCAGAAGTCCAAACTAGTCAGATTTATTGAAATTCAAAACGTTTTATTGCTATGTTATAATGCACAGTTAAAACGCGAACCCTGCAAGGGCATCGTTAACTTTCCTAAAACTAGCCTAAAGACGCGTACAGATTATGCGCGGCAATCACTCGAACATTGGATCGCGCGGCGGCCGCGCGCAATGTAGACGGGGTTTCCGCGCGCGGCCGCTCGAACATTGCCCCGCGTTCGAACGTGGCGCGCGGCGATCCGAGCGCTGTCGGTTTTTGAGCCCGCATCAAAGAAGCTTCAGCCGCTGCCGCGCATGCAGTTTGGACGGTTGTGTGATTTAAATATATTTTTTCCCGCGCTGATCGAGCTGGATCGCATGCTCCGCGCAGTCGCCGCGGTCTACCTAAATTCCATCGAACATTTGCCGCGCGAGCCAATGCTCACGCGAACACTAGGTCGCGCGGCTGCCGCGCATAATCTGTACCCAGCTTTACATTACTTACGCATAATATTTTATTTTACTTGCAGTCTTTCTTTTGTACCTTAACATTAAATTAAATTTAACAAGAAAGTTTCCAATTAAATAATGTTCACAATATTTGACTACTTAACTATTTATCTAATAAAAAGTCTTCTACACCTGTAATACGCTTTCTCCAAGACATATTTTTTTTAAAGTATTTGAAACTTATGTATATCCTGTATACTTATTATTAGAGTATACATCTTATTATCTATCTATTATACATCTTAATCCAAGTGCGGAAAGTACAACCTATGTCATTTCATTTTACACGAGTGCGCCCGAAACGGTTTTTGCACTTTGGCCCGAGCTGCAAGCGAGGGACAAGATCACAAGACTCGAGACGAGCGAAGATGACAGTTCTGCACGTGTATCAAACGACGTTTTTATTACATTTGCGAAAAAACAACATAAACAAAACAGTAATTGAAAAAAACCATTCTGCGAAGGAATTTAATTGCATTTAAGTAAACATCCAAAAAATAAGTAACACTTACCTATAGGTAAGTATTAGTTTATATTTGATGTATTGGCAAATTAATTTATTATTTAGTGAACGAAAGCCAACGGTTGTTCATAATACTCAATCAGCCAGGTGCACGTTTTATATATAGCTACAAGTTACAATTTTACAGGTCTAAACTGGCAACAATGTTCAAATGGCGGGTCGCCATTGGTCGAGGTTGTGTCAAATGGAAACTTGTAACCTGAGGCTCTACTTTGAAAATCGTAGTTCGAAATTACGTTAGCTCCATGTCTTTCTCTCGATTTATTCGTGAATGACGGGTAGGGTGGAGGGTCCAGTAAATGAACGGTTAAGCGGTTACGCGTATTAAAAAAATAGTTTTGTTAAGAAAACAATTTTTAATAAAAATCTTGACTATCAGTATCACTTAAGAATCTATTTACCTTGATAAACGCATTTTTCGATATTTTACATATTTGCACAATTTCACGAAATTCTACTATTTAGGTGAAAAAATGGAAAAATACCCAAAACCCCCAGTGAATGAACAAGAAATTCTAGTTAATGAACGAAATAAAACCAGTGAATAGGTTTATTGTATAGGTTTATTAAAGTTCATTCATTGGTTTCTTAACTCTAGTGAATGAACTATAATTATTGTCCCTAGTTCACTTACTAGATTTTAAAATCCAGGGAATGAACCTACGTTATAAAGTATTTTTTATACTGTTCGAACACTAGATACAAGATTGACAATCTATTTGTGGTTTCATTTCTGTAATTGCAATCTTAATCCAACCAGTCAAATGATAGAAATCGCTTAAAGAGAATATTTATGTGATTCTAGTGAATGAACACCCCCGTTTTTTCACTGGGTTTGTGTGTTTATAGAGCTCCAGTTCTAGAACACCTGTTATTTAGAATAAATTGCGACAAGTATATATTGATCACCTCGTAAAAAGTTCATGTAACCTATCCCAATCTACAATAAACTCGCAAAATTTATAAAAACTACGTATGAAAGGTACAGGGTAGCAATTAATCATAACGTGAGAACGTGACACACCTGACTCCTTAATTCTGGCCCAAACAAAGAAAAAACACATCCACATCGACTACTTCTCTCAACCGCCATGCTGTCACTGATGCTTCAGAGTTGAAAAATATGTTGCCAACATTTTCTTAATAATGTTGTGAACCGAAAAAAAAAATCATGATATGTAAGAAATTCACAGAATATTTATTTTTGAGAAAAACGTGTCTAAAAGGTACGTTTTGTTCATTCACTGGAACCGTTCATTTACTGGAGCCTCCACCCTAACAGGGATGAAGCTAACGTTACTTCGAATTTCGATTTTCAAAGTAGGGCCTCGGAATTTGTAGCTTTTAAAACGGGCCACAGGCGAACACTTATAATACTCTTTATACCATTCCCCCTATTAAAGGCTTATTTTATTCACTCAAAACAGTGAATAAAAAGCACTTTTACTCACTATTTTGGTGTTTGAATTCAGAACATAAAATACGCGATACAAACTCCTCCTCGAGATTTGATTGGTCGTCATTAACCACAAAGAGTTTAGCATTAAAAAAGTTTTGTGTTATTTGCTGTCATTAGTAGGTAAATTGGCGCCATAGGCTGTATGGATCGATGTCTTTTGCCTTTCTCTCTGTGAAAAATACAAGGAAAAATAAATTGGCGCCATTTTGAATACTGAAAGTTGTACGAACATAAAATTTAGTGTTTCTTAATAAATAAAACATTTGTTCCAATTTTAATGTGCATTTTAATTAATTTTACCTTCCATTTTTCGTCATTAAATATCTATTTTCGCTAAAATCTTTCTTTTTCTCGTAGTCATGGTATAAAGTTTAGTATGCAACTCTTGAATAAAACGGATTTATATCGAGGGCCATGTATCACTCGCGTCGCTCAGGATTCTAACACTTGAATCACTCGCTACGCTCGTGATTCAATCTTCCTGAATCACTCCCTGCGGTCGTGATTCAGTCGTTAGTATCCTTCACTTGCTCGAGAGTCATCTATGGCCCTCGCATTAAATCCGTCTTTTATTCACTAGTTGCATAATATACTATTATACCATTCCCCCTATTATAAAGCTTATGTTATTCACTGAAAACAGTGAATAAAAAGTACTTTTAATCACTAATGAGATTCAAACTCCACCTACCCTATCATTCGTAATACTCACTCAGCCACCTATAAGACGACACCTAAGCCTAGTTGGTAGAGACTACTAGAGACCCTGCCTACAAAGCTAGCGGCCCGGGTTCAAATCCCGGTAAGTGCAGATATTTGTGAGTTGAGCGCGAGTTTGTTCCTGATTCTCGGATGTTTTCTGTGTATTGAAGTATTTATTTCTCTATATGTATAAGTACTTTTAGCGTTGTCTCGCCTAAAGAAGAATTGACGGGCTATACACACTTACCTACATACTTGTTCAGAATACTGTTTAATGTTTATGTTGGTCAGAATAATGTTTATGTTGGTAGGAGGGACGTGATTGCAAGGTTTAGAGAACTACATAGGTATAAAAAACTATGTTCGACTTGCAGGTAGGTTATATTGTAAATATTGCACTTAAAATTATGGTAGGTAGTCTGTTATAAAATAACTAGCTTTTGCCTACGAACTTGTTCCCTCGGAAACTGACCAGTTTTCCAGGATAAAAACCAACCTGTATCCCGGGTAATGAATCTTAAATCCTGGAAAAAACACAGGGTACTTTTTGCCCTTTTTATAAATCTCCTTAGAAAAATCCATGAAAGTTATTTATCGGTTTAGCTTTAAAAAGACAACAATTACAAACATTCACATTCAGTCGCCTCGCACATCCTGTGCGGTTTAAGGGGACAATTTGTTTAACCCAAGTAGGTACTTCATTTTTTATATTAATTAATTGAAAAAGTTAAAACAAATTGGTAGCTAGTAGTTATACGAGTATGTATGGATAGTAGGTATATGTAGGTATAGGTTCTTTAGGTATCTTTTTCCGGCGCTCATCTTTGCTCGGAGTGGACGTGTGTCGTTTCTTTTCCTGAGATTTAATTTTAAATTGCGTGGAATTCTTCGTTTTATCGGTGGCTCCTTGTCTGTCTTGGGAGTTCTTGCATTTGACTTGTCGGCCTTATTGGATTGTGTAATTTCTGATACGAGCGTGTGCAACTTATAATAAGAAATACCCACACATTGACCTATTTAACATTAATTGAAATCGGTTTAAGTCTGCAATCAAAGATCAATGGAAACCAAAGTGAACTTAACTTAAACTGATTAAAATGCAATGCATATTAATAGATACGTAACTATAACTCTAAGATAAAAAACCTTTAAAGTATGCATGCAACTTTACCTAACTTGAATTACTTATAGGTATCTATATAACTTATATGATTTGTTAATAAGGAGTCCTAATTAAGATAGTTAATTATTAGTATAGGCATTTTTCTTTTTACCTTTTGTATCTTGGATCATAATTTTGTAAAATCAAATTACTCTTATTATTCTCACGTCACATTGTCGCAAGCTGTTTGTTTCCCGATAAACAAATAAATAAAAAATAAAAAATAGGGTCTGAGAATGCGGTATAATTGATAACAGTGCATGGCTGCAAATGGTCCGTAATTTAACCGAAGCTATGCAAAAGGTCTTAAGACAAATAGCTCCCACTAGCTCTACGATGGCACTTGCAATATAGGACCTTTCAGAAATAAATAGTTCACCCACACATTAGAGTCATTGGTTTTGAGAAATATGATATTTAAAAAAAATATGCAAACTGAAATTAATTTAATAATATATTTTACCATACGCGGTAATCACATAATACAATTAAAGGTGCAAATACAAATTAGGCAATACTGGGAGTAGAGTTATACTCAATACTGGAATTTAAGGGAATCACTGTTAAATTATGATGTACCGAAAAACACGGGTTAATTGGATCCCGGACGTCGCCCGGCTCTAGCGTACAATTTAAACTGGCATTATTAGTATCATTACCATCACCGGAAAGCATTAATGCCGCAGGTGGTTCCGTAACAGTGATGATTTCGTTGGTAGTGTCTGTTCCATTATTGTTAGGAACTTCGGGAGGTTCAGTCACATTATTATCCGCAGCTGATTTCAGCAAAATAGAACACGGGATCGTGGTCATAAGTTCCCTCCCCGATTTCGTAACAACTGTAACAGTGCACTCTGTTTTATCGTCAGTATTGGCGTCCTCCTTATCTTTGACATCAGCGTCGGGTCTAAATGAAGTAGCAATAGCACAAGGAATGCCAAGCACTTCCGTCGCATTAGGACTGCTTATAGTGAGAGTGCAATTTACTAGGTCTCCAAGAATCGAATCAACCACCGGTTCTGTCTCATTATTCGGTGCCACAGCCACTGGTTGTCCTCTGTTGTCGTATATAACGGTATGTTGACGATGACCAGTAGATCGTGCCAAGTTCCATAATGCTAAGCCAGTCAGGAGTGTACCAACGCCGGCCCCTGCAATCCCTACGCCTTTTAGTGCAGAGCTTGTTCGGCTTGGACCACCAAAACCTCTATTTCCATAACCTCCAAAATACCCTGGCATTTGCGATCCGTATCCACTATTGGACCCTGCCCCGCCGTATCCTCCATAATGTGGGCCTGAGTTTGAATAAGGTGGCGGGGGACCTTGGTGGTGATAGTTTCCGTAATTTCCTCCGGGTTTGTATCCTGAGTACGGAGGAGGTGCTACTCCGGAACTTTGGTACGGCGGAGGCGCTACACCTGATCCAGGATATGAATGTGGCGCGGAGCCGGCTGCAGAGTACGGTGGAGGTGCTGCTCCGGAATTGTAACCACTACCTTGTACGGGGCTTCCGTGTCCGGAGGATGCGCCGCTTCCTGATAATCCGTTACTAGCTGGATACCCACTGCCGGGCTGATTGTTCGATTGCGCAGGATACCCATGACCAGATGAAGCGCTATTACCGGACAACCCGTTAGAGGGAGGGTAGCCTCCACTGCCTGACAATCCGTTATTAGGCTTAGTATTCGTTGGTTGTGGTGCTTGGCTCTTAGGAATACTATCTTGGTGGTTATTACCGGACAACCCGGTTTGACTCGAAGGATACGACGGGTTTTTGCTACTTGAAGGGTTCGATTGCCTTGAAGATGTCTGAGTACGTTGCGCCGGTTTCTCTTGCCAACCAAAAAGTGAAGGTTTTGCAGCCGAGGGTTGTGGGTTGCTAAACGAAGTAGGTACTGGCTGAGCGTTCTTTGTTTTTGTAGAAGATCCTCGTCCTGATCCTGAACCACGACTTTTGCTCGTTTTTCTTCCTTCCGCACATAATAGTAATAGCACCAAAAACAACGTTGTTAAAATCGTGTTGTTCATTTTCATAACATGAATTTTCCGTATTATCAACTCACTATAAACTGTTCAGCTCGCGGCTACACAAAGCAATGGTCTGACTCAACTCGTATTTCGATCGTTATGACTGAGAGGTCATTCGTTGGCACTTGGTTGTTGTCCTACACGCCGCGCGGTATCGACCTAACTACGTCGATGCGAGCTACTTGTGGGTATACATCCGTATGTCCTATGTAAGTGGAACCCACTCAGGCAATTGCTTGAGATTCACAGAATCACGTAACACAAACTCAACCAGTGTCAATACAGTGGGATAACAACTTTTTTTCTATCAGGAACTAAAACTACAGGAGGAATCATACTAACATACAAAATAGTGATGTTTAAAACACACACACACACACACACACACAGATACACACACATATAGTAGTTGGTTATCCGTCAGACCACCATGTACAGTCAAGTATAAAAATATGCACCTTATCCAATTGAAAAAGGAGTGCAAAAGTGCAGGTACCTATATCCATTAATGTATGATTATTGATTATTATCGAGTAGGAGTAACGAATTCGGGTAAAAAGAGATCCATTCTTAACAAGTAAATTAACTACCTACACACAGATAGATAGATATGTCCATATCATCTGACTTGTTTTACTTTCATAACCTAAAAATGCTCCCTTTTCACCTAAAATAACAATTTCGTCATAGAAAATCCATCCATGATGTAAAATCAAGAAAATGTTATGCAAAATTTAGTCCCTAGTTGCTTGATTCAGCAGAAAACGGCCGTAAAAACGATGCAATTTGGGGTTATAAAAGCGTTTACTAACCAAAACAAGTCAGATAGTATGGATTACCTATAGACCACACGGCAGTCTGTCAGCTAAGTTCGCAAATCAAAATACTGACTGACTGACTATACATAGACTACTGACTGAATATTATAAGCATCGGCGAAAAAAAAAAAAGAAAAATGACAATTTCGTAAACGGTTACGCTAATAAAAGAAGTGAGATCTAACTCGAAACTAAGTTAAAATAACTTAGATCTTAGCTCCTTAGATCACCGTTCAGTTCTTGACAAAATACTTTTACAATAATACTTACTTATCACTTAACAGTATACAACATGTCTATAAGAATGCTTAGAAAAGCTTTAACACGTAATACAGCGACAACGATCGCTTCTATGCAGGTTAAAAATCTTATATAATAGGTACCTAGCTCTTAGCGAAACTTTACTCCCTAAGATTTATGGATGTAATAACTTAGACCTCTTAAGACTGCGGCGAGCGTACGCCGGATGTACAGTGGCGCCCTCATTACTTTTATTGTGTTTTCTAATAAACTAAAGTATTTTCTTGAAATTGGACGAAATGTTTTTGCACAACAAAGGAAAACACAACTTATAGGGTAGATCATATAGTTTAATAACAATTCACCTTCGAGTTATTAACTTAACGGAAAAAAGTGGCCACCTTTTCCCGTTAAGACTGCGCCGAGCAAACGCCGCGTCCAGTGGCGCCCTCATTACTTTTATTGGGTTTTCTAATTAACTAAAGAATTTCCTTGGACCCAAACAAAATGTGTTTGTAGCGCAAGTATAAACACAATTTATGGGATACGTAACAAACTTTAATAACAATTACCCTTTGAGTAGTCAGCTTAACGGGAAGAGGTGGCCACTTTTTTTCGTTAAGTTAATAACTCGAAGGTGAATTGTTATTAAAGTTTGTTACGTATCCCATAAATTGTGTTTATACTTGCGCTACAAACACATTTTGTTTGGGTCCAAAGAAATTCTTTAGTTAATTAGAAAACCCAATAAAAGTAGTGAGGGCGCCACTGTACATCCGGCGTACGCTCGGCGTAGTCTTAAGCTGTCTAGTCAAAGGGTAATTGTTATTAAAGTTTGTTAAATATCCCATAAATTGTGTTATTACCACACCGTGTGTGATTCCAAGGAAGTTCTTTAGTTAATTAGAAAACACAATACCTAATAGTAATGAGGGCACCACTGGACGCTCGGCGTTTGCTCGGCGCAGTCTTAACTTCTAAAGTTCTATATTGACCGTTACAAACCCTCATTAAACGCTAGTGGTTATATAATAGAACAACTAACGACTTTAATTATTTAAGAGCGGTAGGTGTAGGACTTTTTATTGCTATTATAGAGGCAAATAATATGACAATATTATTGTAAGACATTGCAGGTTGTAGCGAATCTTGTAACTCTAAGATTTATAGAAGGAACTACTGGACCCGATTCTACAGTGGCCTCTAAACTTCCTAATTTTATTTAGGTGTAGCTAAAACACTGCTTTTCCATGAGCAGCTGTCATAATCAAATGACGCTAATTTGAATCTGACGCTTCTTATTTTAGCGGTCTATTCAATTTAGTTTAGCTGCCAAAATGCTATTCTAGACACGTAGTTTTTAGGCGAAATACTTTTCTAGCACCAAGTATTTGAGGTCCATAAAGCTCCATTATATAAATTCAAGCGATACAATGGAAATATTCAATAAAGATGATATAAACATGTGAAGGATTTAAAATCCACATATTTGCTGGCTTATACCGGGCCGCCGTTTGTTTTTTTTTTTTTTTTTTTTTTTATGTCATAGAGATGACAAACGAGCACACAGGCCACCTGATGGTAAGTGGAAACTGTGACCCATAGACATTCGCATTCACAGGACTGCGATGCAATCCTAAGACTGCAAATGCGTTGCCAACCCTGAGGACTAAGATGGAATGCCTCTATGCTAGTCATTTCACCGGCTGTCTTATCCCCAAACCGGAACACAACAATGCGAACACTGCTGTTTGGCGGTAGGTTAATGGATAAGATGGTGGTAGCGATCCGGACGGGCCCTGCACAAGGTCCTACCACCCGCAAAATGTATTGGCCAAATTTAAAATAAACAAAGCAATTATAACAAAACAATTAGTGTTAACATCATTTTTGTTAAGTTTTCTGGTGTAGGCCACTCCGATATTCTTTATTTAATACATTAAAACAATACTTAACTTAGTTGTGTTTGATTTTGACATAATCTACATATAGAATGTCCCTAGAATAATATATTCATTCATTCATTTATTCATTTATTTACGCCGAAATTTTATTTGGCATAAATCTATATTATCCGAATGTTTGTTTACCCGAATAGTATGTTAGCATAATATTGACACGGTAGGATTTAATTATGCATAATGTTGTTTAGCATAATAATGTAATTTAGCAGAATTTTGATAGCCCGAAATCTTGTCTAAACATATGTCGGAAACAACAATTGCACTATTTCTTGATTAGTGTAAGGCCGGCCTAATGGTACATGAAAATAAAACTCAAATTTGCCATAGTTACGTTAGAGGTAGGTTAGGTTAATTTGAAAAAATAGATCGGTTTAGATTAGTTTAGAGTTGTCCTAACCAAGCAGAATAGAGGCTCCGCCAAGCGGAGCCCCGACGACACCGCTCCAAGAAACGGGACATACGGCGACTCTCCTCGCTTAGGTCATTATTTGATTATGTTAATAATAAATTAAACAAAAATATTTACTAATCATGCTTTGTTTGTTATATAACAGTAACAAAAAACATAATTGCTACTACAGAAAACCAAATTACTATTCGGAATTCAGAAAATATGCGTAAAACCAATTCAGCTACAATTGGACATGTGTGGTAGAATTCGGCGACACCATTATGCGAGAACAGTTTCTGCACAAATATAATTCAACTTAAACAAATTATGCAATATTGAAATATGACTAAAAAAATATGCGTAAACAGCACCATTTCACACAACAAGAAAGACAAACATCACAATATTACCCATATGGAGGTGACATTTTTCTTGTCGTTGTCAAAATCTCGATCAATCAAATCTTGTTGTTGTATTGATTTTGCATGCATCTTCCGGGCAATTAGGCCCTAAGTACAATACGCCCCAACCCTAACCCCATAACCTCATTCCTTAACAACACAGATAAAAATACCAGCCACGTGCGAGTCGGACTCGCGCACCGAGGGTGTCGTACAAACCTCACCCATCACGACAATCGAGTTAAAATATGTGATGTAACTAAAAATTTAAGGCTTTCGATTTTTTTTCATGCCAAATCAAGATTCTAGATCGACTGGAAGTAACCTAAAGGTTTAATTCCCTTGCCAGTATTTGCGAGTTTGAAAATATGCGGCATAAATTGCTGCTTCTTTTGATTGCGTTGACATAGAAGTTTGATTTTGTTACAACTTAAAGTTATTATAGACCTGAGTATTTGATATGAATTTCAATTTAGGACCTCCACGCATTCCTGAGAAAAAGGGTCTTGACAGACGGACAGATGGACAACAAAGTGATCCTATAAGGGTTCCGGGTTTTCCTTTCGAGGTGTGGAACCCTAAAAATGCACCACCAATTGCAAAGTTAAGGACTTTTTTGTCCCTACAAACTGGCCTACGTCTACTTATCCTAGCAGGTACCTACCTAGTACTCAGGTATATCGGTCCATCGTCCATGACATCCATGCGAACGTCCCAGCAATCAATCCATTTATCAATTGACTGATGTCGTACTTCTATAAACTACCCGTCTTAACAGGATAAGTAACGTCGTTGTACTCCCAGGGGACCAGAGTAAGCCACTTTGTACCTTGTGATGAACACATCAAACGTATAGAAATGCATACACGTAATCGTCACGGCCATCTGCGAGCGTCACCACAATTGAGGTGTCTCGTCGTAACAATATCATGCACGTACTTACGCATCCGGTTCGCTAGTTCTACTTATATCCACTTATTTAAATGGTTACGACCTAACTATATACAAATCCCTGCATGAGTTAACTGTCTGAACTGATGGTTCCGTGTAATGTGAAAAGGATTTTATTTTATTAAAAACCAGGTACAAGTTTGTGCGAGTCGTATTTCCGTAACGCTGCACATTACCTAGGTAGATATTATTCCGATTTGAAATCGATTTCGAATCGAATCTGCGCGAGCTCAACTCGCACTTGACCATTTTTGAGTATTTGTTGTGTTTCTTCAGGGTTTGTACAATCATACCTAAATTTGACATATGGGACATGGACATATACAGACAAAATGACACACCCGTCTTATTTCAAAATTGGCAGGACATAGGGCAGTTTCTGGCACTGCAAATCGTGTCGTTGGCCATGTTTACAATCCAGCAAGACACCGAGCGCCATTGACTCAGCCTTGCCGGAGTAACGAGTACCTACTTATGAATTTGTTTCGTGACCACAAAATTAATTGTACGGATTTATTGCGTTAACTACTCAATTTTAGCCTACTATTTGTGTATTTGTCTATTAAAATCGATTAATTATAAGATGACCTGGTGATTTGCATTATAAGTTACTCTAATAAAATAGGTTTTTTAAAGTTCTTGTATACACTCGGACCAAATGACATACCTAACTCTGGACAAAACGACACGGTGCATGATAGTAGTCAAACGAAGACAAAATAATATTCCTGCTTCCAAAAACACGCAGAAACCAAAACAAAAGGCAAATGTGGCAGCGGGAAACTGCTCATGTCAAAGACAGCTTTGGCAATGACAATTTTACTGCCGAGACATAGGACGGCGATGTCAACTGCCTCAATATTTTTGTAACGTATTTTTTTCCGAATTTTCTGCTGGTGAAAGCTGTTTACCATGTTGTATGATTAAAAAAAATCTAAATTCAAAATATTTATTCAGTAAATGGGCCACATGAGGGGGATTACTGGGGAAGTAGATATATTCATATTTATATATTATACCTAGGTTCAGGAAAATGCAAAAAGTCATTTAAGTAAGAGTACCTAACAAACGTTTACTTAAAATCTGTTTTATAGGAAAATACATGCATTCGTAATTATTTTCATATTCGTAGAGCAATTTTTTTAATAATTCCCGGTTGTCCATACTGTATACTGTGTCAGCTAGATATAATTAATATAATTATTTACTTAAGTAGTTTAACTAGCTCACCAACAGTGCAGAAAGTTAATTTGACCCCTAAGTATATTCGATTTGATTTGATTGTTTTACTTATAGGTTTTTTTTAAATGCCGCAATATATCAATGTGTAGTTTTCTTTTAATATTGTATTGTACTAACGTGTTGTCGCATCTGTTCAGACGAGAAGATAAGATTAGGAAGTAGAAAAACGTGTTATGGCGGATCATACCTAACGTTAGAGAACAATTGAAATTGCACATCAAAGAACGCAATCAGATTAGATCATTCCATAGGTATTTTATCGGTTCTTCCTCGCTTATCAGGCATAAAGTTGTTTTGTTATAATTATCTTACGCGTCATATTTTATTTGATTATATGATTAAAAGCCAATTACATTCACTCAAGTGACCAGTAAGTTCTAAGCTACTCATCAACTACACAAGAAATCTCAAAACAGCCAATGCAATTTTAAGTAAATTGAAAATGATACGCAGTATTTTTCTTGCACTGGTGACAATTTGCTTGGCACGAGCACGACCTCCAAATGATTTTGAAGCCAACAACATAATAACTGTGCCACCAAATTGCGACGACGGTCAACAATTGATCAACGGAGAATGTCGCGATGTCTGGAAATTGTTCCCTGAGGAAGTGTCCGGTCTTGGTGTAACAGCAGCTCCTCTTAACTTGATCACGGTGCCAACCAACTGTCCAGCTGGCCAGGAGTTAATCAACGGACAATGTCGCGACGTATGGCGATTGTCTCCTGTTGAAGAGTCAGCTGGTCTTGGTGTAACAGCAGCTCCTCTTAACTTGATAACCGTGCCAACAAACTGTCCTGCCGGCCAGGAGTTAATCAACGGACAATGCCGAGACGTATGGCGATTGTCTCCAGTTGAAGAGTCGCTTGGTCTTGGTGTAACAGCAGCTCCTCTTAACTTGATCACGGTGCCAACCAACTGTCCAGCTGGCCAGGAGTTAATCAACGGACAATGCCGCGACGTATGGAGATTGTTTCCTGTGGAAGTGTCCGGTCTTGGTGTAACAGCAGCTCCTCTTAACTTGATCACGGTGCCAACCAACTGTCCAGCTGGCCAGGAGTTAATCAACGGACAATGCCGCGACGTATGGCGATTGTCTCCTGTTGAAGAGTCGCTTGGTCTTGGTGTAACAGCAGCTCCTCTTAATTTGATCACCGTGCCAACCAACTGTCCTGCTGGTCAACAATTGATTAACGGACAATGCCGCGACGTATGGAGATTGTCTCCTGTTGAAGAGTCAGCTGGTCTTGGTGTAACAGCAGCTCCTCTTAACTTGATCACCGTGCCAACAAACTGTCCTGCCGGCCAGGAATTAATCAACGGACAATGTCGCGACGTATGGAGATTGTCTCCTGTTGAAGAGTCAACTGGTGTAACAGCAGCTCCTCTTAACTTGATCACCGTGCCAACCAACTGTCCTGCCGGCCAGGAGTTGATCAACGGTCAATGCCGCGACGTATGGATGAAAAACAATTCTGAGTAAGTGGAAAGTGTGGAATGCGAAAGTGATCACCTGTATTATATAGGTATTTATGTTAAACATATACAAAGCCTTGGCCAAAAGTATTGAGCCCCCATGCGTTTTTCATATAAAAGTCCAACTTTAAAAGGTGGATTTATATCTTTTATTATAGAAAATATAGTGTGTGATGTATTGTGATAAAAAAAAGATAAAAAAACATTTATTCAGTAATAAGGCCGCACGGGCACTTTTACACGTCAAGAATCTACCAAGTGTTAAGTACGGGGAAATTCCGTGGAAAAAATATATGTAAAACCCGACTTTTTCTAGCTTCAGTTTTCAAACGCAAATAACTGCTTTGAAACTAATAATTTGCACATGTATGTGTTTATATTTTAGGTCTTTATGTATTTTTTAAACTGAAAAATAATACTTTGTGTTACAAAGGAAAAAGTGGCGTACTCACTCAACATCAACACCTTTGGCCAAGGCTGTACATGTAGCTACTGTAGCGGTGCGATTCCAAACCACTAGGCTACTGACAGTTCTTTAAAATTTAAAAAACCGGACAAAAGCATGTCTGACCATGTTCAGTGTAGGGTTCTGAAGCCGTTACTAAAAACACAAAAAAGTGCACCAGCAAAGAAGCGTATCTTCATGGCAGTTTTTGTTGAGAAGTGCAGTTTTTCGGCAATGGAACAAAAATATATTCGATCATGATGAAAATATTTTTTATTGAAGGTTTTTAGTAAGCGATGACTAGAAACCTCATAACCAGGGGTTGTGCTTTTGATGCCGATGACGTCAATTTGCATACGGGTAATAAAAAATAAAAAAATAGTATTGAAAGGTTGAAATTTGGTTCAAGTATCGCCGAACAAGTTTTGCATAAACCTATAAGGGAGTTTATGTAATAAATAGGTGACCAATACAGAATCGAATGCCAATTAGTATTACATTTATTGATATTTTATTTTAAGTACAACAAACTGTGCAAAGTCAAAAAAAACCGTTTTCATGTTGTAATAAAAAATAATAATATTAAATAGTCATAAATACAATTTATAGCATGAAATTTATGGCAAAAGAAAATTGTCTCAATTTGGCATTTTTAGTAATGACGACGAGTACGATCCCTGGCTCATAATGTTTTTAAAGTAACAAAAAGCAAGCTTTAAAAAAACCCAACTGCTGTTGCGATAATGTCGTCAAAGTAATGTTACTTATCACGTAATGTAAGTATATATTTTTTATTTCGCCCATTTCACATTTAAATAATTTTAATATAGCCTATAACACTCTATGGTGGTTAAGACGAATCTTAACACGCACCTATAATTTATTAAAATCGATTTAGCCATTTAGTAATTAGGAGGGAGTCGGACATACATACAGGTCAAACATATATTCCTCCTTTGAGGCTTTGCCGCAGTCGGGTAATAAGTAACTGTCGAAATATGTGCCACATATTGCTAAAAGTCATAAATAACATAAAGTATGATCTTGTAGTTTTTGATTAAAATCCCAGTGACATACGGACGTACGGACGGACGGACAGGACGAAACTATAAGGGTTCCATTTTGCTGTTTCGGCTACCTAACTTAACTTAACTTGAAATCAGCTATAATTTTTTAGAACGGTGATGTATGAGTAATTTGAGTACCTAAGTATATGCAAAGTGATCTATCATTTTTATCAGCGCTCCTATTTATTTTGCCGATATATGAAGAAATAATATCAAATACTTTAAGATTAGATAGGGACTTTGAATAAGTTTTATTGCGTCTACCAATCTTGTCTTTTTAAATTGTATTTAATTGCATAGTGATTTCACCAGGTGCAACTCGACGGACAAATTAATAACTGGCGAATTGAACTTGTCCGTCAGAGCGTAAAAACAACATTAAGGGGGTCGGCCCGCTTGTATGACTCAGCCACCGCTCGACAGAGAGCCATTTTTAGAGAGAAAAAGTTCTGGATAATGACCAAGGAGCAATAATAGTCACTTTATTCTTATTTAAAAGCAAATAACCGTTCAAAAAAGGAGGAGATTATACGTTTCACTGGTTTCATAGAGTACACTTCTGAGTTGCTCACATTTGGATTCTGAAAGTATCATTTGGTGAAGTGAAAATGATGATGAAGACTAGATACAGATGGCCACAGGAACTCCTCCACGGGGTATTTCAAGGGTGGCGATAAGATATCTCGATTAAGATAGTTCAGTGACTATTACGAAATATGACTTTTTCTTTCCCGCGGCGTTCCTTGCGGCGAGTTAACATTTCAATGTTATAAAGTTTGATATCAGCTAAGAAGTGGGACTACGTCAAGCGTATTATTTTTATGATTACTAAAAAGTATAAAATAAAATAAACGTATTAAAGAACAAAAAACCGCCTTCAAAAACTTATAATTAACTTATTTAAAGAAAATGAAAATGGTAGTTGTAGGTCAGTCCAACTGAAGTCGGCGACTCGCAATATTTTTAACCAAAAGCCGACTTCAGTTGGACTGACCTATTACCTATTTATTTACCTAGGTACCTACCATTTTAAAATAAGTTTTTTTTTACGTTTTCAAAATCGGTGGTTTTCGTTTTTTAAAACATTTTATTTTGTTCATTTATTTTTAGTAAACCTAAAATTAAGCACTGTAAGTGCATAATCAAAATTGTCGCCTTATATTTATTTACTTATTTACCAGAAAATTCGCTGCGGAATAAAGTAACTATCTATTTGCTTCTTACGGGTCTAGGTATTTATGTAGAGTGACATAATTATTTTTATTGTCATAAAAAACGAACCTAACCTAACTTAACTAATCTAGGTAGGTGCACATTAGATATTTAATTTATTCAATTCTGTAATTTCAGCGTAAAAAGATGGCGAAAAGATTTTAGACCAAACAATTCGACACAGCATAAAGCGATACCACTTCGTGAATGAACAAACGCATGCACGCCAAAGAAACTGAAACATTTATAAACACATTTTTTTTCGATGGCCCCTTTGTTGTTTACGTAATAAAACTGTAACTTATTCTCGTTTAGTACCAATGACACGCATGTCAAATGTGCGGTTAATCGTGTTTGACGATAAGCTTTGAAAAATTAGGCTCCCCATAAGAACTGTATTTTAGACGACATATTTGAAGTGTAAACTAAGTAACTAAGTCTGTTAAATTATTTGGATAGATCTTGAGTTAAATCTTTGATTAATATCAAATTCAGATGCTTACTTTACGATTTAAATTTATCGAAGGAACCCAAAAAAGCCACTAAATGAAGAAGTTTTTCGTTTTCACTTTTTTTTTGCTCTTTTCCTGAGTTTTTGGGTTTATATCATTTGATATTTTGTTATAAGTATATACTCGAAAGGACATCATCTTTTTTGTCTAAATATGAAAGTGCCGGCCAAAAAGAATTACTTAATTTTATATTTTATTATAACTTGTCCACCTGAACATTTATTATCATGTCACCAAAGCTGTAGTAACAATATTCATGGGTTTTGTGAGGACCTTGTGCCGAGTTTAATTAGAAATTTGTTATAATTAAATAAAAAATGTATGAGCTGGCGTATCTTCGTTTAATTCAATGATAAATAATGAAGAAGAAATTGTCTGGAACAATAATAATATTTCCAAGACATAAGCTGAGGGTGTTATTCCTGGAAAATGTATCGCATGGCTACCATGCACTAATACCATACAATGCGCATGATTATGTACTTAGATGATTTTTTATTACATGAATACATACCAGAGGGCTAGGCAGAGCTACAGAATTACCAACAATAGGTATGTGTTTTGTTTATTTATAAAAAAACCCAAATACACGATGCTCATGTCAAAAATAGGTTTGGAGTCACCGCATCTTAACAAAATAAGTTTAAATGTCAAGATATGGTAGAACAATTCATTTGTGTTTGTTAGTTAAATTCACTGAAACAAAGAATTTCAGAATTAAAATAAAACCAAGGTGATCGGCCCTATAACTTTAGTGCCATGACAATAAATATACAAGCCTAGTTCTAACATAGCACTTACACATTTAACCAAAAATGTATGAAACCTCGATGATGTCCCTTAGGAAACATAGAAATAAGTTTGTTCTTTAGTTATTGAGGATCCCATGTAGCAGAAAATAGTATAGGCATAGGTAGGAATAGAATCCCAGGGCCGAGGAAATATTTACCGTTTACCATAAGTATGTGAATGAGTGAGAGGTTAACACAATCCATACTTCAACTCTCGTGCCGTGACCTAGTTAAAATTGAAACCCTCATTGAAGTTTCTTTTTCAGATCGTCTCAATTAATATCGAAAATCATCGAAGCCTTGAAACAGTTTGCGTCTGAAAATGGACAGGCTGTTGACAGTGTTCCAAAAATAGTGAACGTTGAAGATTTTGCCTCGAAGAACGTTATAAGCGTGCCAAACCAATGTCCTGTTGGATACAAACCGGACGCTCTTGGCGTATGTCGCGAAATATTTTCATTACTTATATAGTAATTAGTAACACCTTGGGCCTTAGAGCAGTGCTGTCCAATATTGTCATATTCGCTGAGCATTTGGATGCCAATTCGATTGAAACCTTATTGTCAAAAGTTAATTAAAATAAAATGATTCGCAAAATAATGTATAGCATATTTATTTATTGAATTAAGTAGATACCTACCTAAAAACAATATCGGGACTATAGCCAGATTTACAGGAATGAAGTAAGATCTGATCCGTTCGATTCGTGGGATCCGATGATATTTAGGTAGGTACTTATCTACATCGTGCCTCCATGGGTACACGGGTTTTTTTTTGTAGCGTACTTCCGGTTCAAGTTTCGGAATGGCGACCGGCCGATCCGTATTCTGCAGGGTCAAACAAAACCCTCTCATAACTTTGTCACCCCAACTGTTACATGATTTACCGCTTGCATTGCTTAAAGACGCGTTTTCCAGTTCTTTAACCGACTTCAAAAAAGGAGGAGGTTATACGTTCCACTGTATGTATTTTTTTTTTTTTATGTATGTTAACCGATTACTCCGTCAATTGTGGACCGATTTTAAATAGTTATTTGTTCAACAAGAGAGCAAAGTTGGTTTTTGCTGCGAGTGATGATTTTGAATCCCGAGTAAGCGAAGGATTCTATTATTGAATCACGAGCGTAGCGAGTGATTCTAGGTTAGAATCCTGAGCGTAGCGAGGGATTCAAAGATACGAGACGTAAAAAACTTTGGTCTCGTGTGAGACATACAACTTTTCACCTCAGCAGCGAGAACAACACAGCGTGAAGCTGGTAGGGCCAACGCAGGTCTTCCGTTGTGACCATTTGGTGAATACACGACTAAATAACGACACGATCGCATATGCATCAATCACAAGCATTTTTGCAAAATACTAATAAAATAAAAAGTGGAAAAAATAAACATGAAACAGATAAAACCTGTCACTCAACTTGATAATGCCGTAGTGCAAACACAACTTTATACAGCTTTATGTAGTCTGTGGCTTTAAAAAAAACCTAACTAGGCCTTGTCTATGGCTATTGGCTATGGCGGACAAATTAACAAAAATTACATCGTCATTTACATTACATTACTTTTTTTTTTTTAAGTACAATAATCCCGCTATTTTTGAAATGCGTTCTGAAACTGCCCCCGCGGTTTATGTCACGAAATTAAAGATTGTTAAAACGATAACAAAATTATGTAGATACATAACTTCTTATTTTTCATTAATTTTGTCTTCAAAACATTAAATAAAAAAAATGATTGTACCTACTGTATAAAATAGTTATAATAAACACATTTCAAAGTTTAACAGATAGTTTTATTTGCAATTTTACGGTTATGTGTGCATCCGAACGTGCGTTTCTTTTTGGGCCTACTATGTGTGGAATTTGAAAATCGAACTTCGAATCAAATTGTTTCTATCTCTCGCTTTTTTCCTATCGAAGTGAAAGTGACAGAACAAAGTGAAGTTCAATTTTTTCGAATGTTGTGAGTAGCCCCAGCACTGCTCACGGCATTTAAAAAAAATAATTAAAAAGCTACTTTGCCTCTCGCTCGCAGCAAAATTGAATTTTGCTCACTGTTTTTAAGCAGCAAAACCTGCTTGTTTGAGCTGCTGAGGTGAAAAATATTTTTTTGGTTTGATAGAGTATGCTTCCGAGGTGGTCCCATTGTCACCAAATCTGAATCTGATGAGGGGATCAGTGAGGAATTCAGGGAACTCCTCAAATATTGTAGGCACACATATAGCGATTTTAGTATTTTTAGTAACAAACCTAGCATTTGCATTCAGAAAGTATCATTTGGTGAAGTGGAACTCATGATGAAGACCACAGATGGCCACCGGAACTCCTCAACGGTACCTCTTTCAAGGGTGGCGATCAAATATCTCGGTTAAGATAGTTGAGCGATTATAACGAAGAACATTTAATTGTTTAAATATGACTATGATTTTCCCGCGGTCTTGCTTGCGGCGTGCTTGAAATGTCTCAAAGTTTCATATCAACTAAGAAGTGGGACTACATAACAGTTTATTATGATCAATGAAAAGTATATAAAATAAAATGAATGTTTTAAAAAACAATTTTTATTTTTATTTATGTTATTAAGGGTTAAATATTGTAGGTAAGATGGAGTCTCGTAATTGCAACTATCTGGCTATCGCAACTGACTTAAATAACTCCCACTAGGATCACTGTTTAAAGTCAGTATTTTTGATATTTTAGGTAGGTATTAAGTCTTAAGAGATTTGTAAAGCGCCGCTAAAATCGCGTGGCTGAAAAAAAAAAACATACAAATTTAGCTCCGGGCGATAACGTTTCTCACCCCCTAAATCAAGACCGATGAAGTAGTTCACGTACGTACCTACGATTATTTACACTGAAAATAGAAAATTAAACCGACTTCAAAAAAAACATTAAACTAAAACTCCCTAACTAAAACCACTAAAAAGCGAAAAATAAACTAAATTAACTAATTATTTAATTCAAAGGCCAAAACGGCGCAACTTTTTTTAATTATTTACATCAAACACTTTACTTATTAAACTTCCTAGGTACCTACCTATTCTTAATAATATTCAAAATTAACCTATATACAACATTATTTTACTTACCAATCTAGTTATATGTATTTACAAATTATAATGATTTATTTACAAAATTACAATGTGACGCTTATTGTTTTAACCTAATTACCTATTAATTAAAATACAATATTATTATAATGTGTACCTACTGATCTGTTTGATTGAAGGAGCATTAAATATTTACAGAATTCTTACACGTACCTACCTAAAATAAAATAAAACTATTGCTAGGTAGGTAAATACTTTAAACTCAACAATTACTTATATGTACAAATAACCTTATGAACTACGTTTTTATACCTATTTTTCGTCAAATATAGTTTTAAGTTAAAACAACACCATTTGAAGTCGGTGCCAAACAAAGAAGTATTGGACAAAACAAAATGTAATGTACTTACAACGTTTATTTATACTTAATAATCGATACCTAAGACTTAACAAGGAAAAAGAAAACTAAGTGTACAACATTTATTTATACTTAATAATCGAATTCAAACACTTAACAATGAAAATATCGGAATTTTTAAGAAATAGAAGCATTTAAACGACCAGACCATTTAACGTTAACGAGATTTTTTGAGCAAAATAACAGCATGTTCTCTAAATAATATAATTTGTACTAGATGGCGCCACATGTACTGAATAATTTCACAACTTGTGAATAGGAACGAAACATTTTGTTTGGCACCGACTTCAAATGGTGTTGTTTTAACTTAAAACTATATTTGACAAAAAATAGGTATAAAAACGTAGGTAGTTCATAAGGTTATTTGTACATATAAGTAATTGTTGAGTTTAAAGTATTTACCTACCTAGCAATAGTTTTATTTTCTTTTAGGTAGGTACGTGTAAGAATTCTGTAAATATTTAATGCTCCAACTTCAATCAAACAGATCAGTAGGTACACATTATAATAATATTGTATTTTAATTAATAGGTAATTAGGTTAAAACAATAAGCGTCACATTGTAATTTTGTAAATAAATCATTATAATTTGTAAATACATATAACTAGATTGGTAAGTAAAATAATGTTGTATATAGGTTAATTTTGAATATTATTAAGAATAGGTAGGTAGGAAGTTTAATAAGTAAAGTGTTTGATGTAAATAATTAAAAAAAGTTGCGCCGTTTTGGCCTTTGAATTAAATAATTAGTTAATTCAGTTTATTTTTCGCTTTTTAGTGGTTTTAGTTAGGGAGTTTTAGTTTAATGTTTTTTTTGAAGTCGGTTTTTTTTTTTTTTTTTAAAGTTTGTTTTGTCCTTGTCTGTTACGAATGTAAAGATACTTACTAAATCTAGGTATCACTGATTTAAATTTGGGTACGATTTATGAACGATAGGTAGGTGACCTACTCGGCACTACGTCATAGACTACGTGCTGGTTTGTCGGAGAAGAACAACCAAGAAGTAGAGAATAGAATAGAAAAACAACGGATCATCAACATTCTTGACCAATACGAGGCAGCAGGGCTTCTGCCGAACGATCGAACGTAAAATGTGTTATGTGCGCTCTGACAGGACTACTTAAACTCGCTGGTTCGCCGCGTTCACTCGTTCACAAGGTATAAAAGAGTGCAGCTGCTTATAACCATTCTCGTTAGGGTACTCTTGACGTAATTTTGATAAAAAAAGTTATTATCCCGGATGGCTACAAGTACGTACCTACATATCAACCCGGCGAATGGAACTAACGCAGACTTGGTTTTTTAACCGACTTCGTTTACGTAGCTTTGGGGTGGTGAAGGGCCTATAATTGTTTCCATGTGGAACTCGATGACGTAGATAAACTTGCAGTTAGATCCCGTACTATTATAGGTACAGTTACGTGCAAAAATATGTGACAAAAGAATCATTTCATAAATTATGTTGCGATTTTTTTATTACGCTGGTATAAGGTGCATTTGGAAATACTTTTGAGATATTGCGATCTCCCATATTTTTGTACTTGACCGTACCAAGCGGTTGTTTAGTCAGATAGAATGTACATAATAGAATATTATTACCAGGGATTATTACTCTGACATACCCACATACAAATAATCTGTGCTCATATAATAAACATCCATATACGATTAGACCGACGTCCGTTCATGTCATATGTTTGACATTTATGAAACGTCACTAACGTCAGGAGATCGCGAGTTGGAGTTGTACTAAATGCCAACCCAACAATCACTTTTGTTAAAGTAAAAAAAAGTCTTTCGCAAAGTTTTATAAATCGTACCGTTGAAGTGAAATTCTTTTTATAACTGTGGCATGATTTTCAGTACAGCAGCTATAGAAAATGTTCCAAAACTTATATGAGTCATGGTGTAGATGATGAATGTTGTGGCTTACTTTTACAATTAACAGTTAAAATACTCGAAAATGTCTGAGGTAAAGGGGACGAAAGCCTTGGAGTTATGGTGTAAACGCTTAATAAAGGATTGTCCTAATGTGCAGATTGAGAATATGACCACATCTTGGAGAAATGGCATTGCTTTTTGTGCTTTAGTTCATCACTTCAGACCAGACTTAATGTGAGTAACTCCTCTAAACTTTATAGTCTGTTACGTTTATTTTAAGTAACATAATTAAAATGTTTCCTGTTATTCCAGAGATGTATCTAAGTTAAAGCCTGAAGACATATATGAGAACAATCAGCAGGCATTTAGTATTGCTGAAAAGCATTTGGGTATTCCCGCGTTGCTAGACCCAGAGGATATGGTGGAAAATGAGGTTCCAGATAGATTGTCTATCTTAACTTACTTGTCTCAGTTTTATCAACGTTTAGGCCATACAGGCAAGTTTTGTTTAAAAGGCCTAATGTTTGTTTAAGTTGTTTTGCAAAGTACTGAAATAATAATATTAAATTTAAACATTACAGTGAACACTAAACCTTCAGAAACTGAATCAAAGGCCTCACCAGAACCATCTTCAACGTCTACGGTGATGGTTAGTGTTAATAATATTTTAATGTTTTTTGTTACTATGTTATGTTTGCGGCACCTTGTTTTCTTGTTCTTCTACAAAATTCTCCTTTTTTAGTCAGATGTTAATTGTATGGGAACATTATACATTTTGTGTTAATACCTTGAAAATAGTTTTGCATATATTTAATGCTCCAGAACAAATATCACAGTAGATATTATTTCTTGGATATTAAAGGAGCCATAGTGAATGCACAAATAGATGGTAGGCTTTGTAGTTTTGTAATCACACCCTTTATTCAAACAATAGATGGTGATACTGTAATTCTGTGTAATCTATAGTGTATGTCTTAAGTACAAAAAATAAGTATATGTAATTCTGATAATTCTTTTACAAAACAAGCAGAGCCACTATGTTCTGTGACATATGCCTCTGTTCTGTACGATAAGAATCTTATCTGACAGTTGTATTAAAAAATCACTGTCAAGATCTTTTGAAATGGCTTTAAACTGATGAGGTTTACTATGAAATTGTAGCACTACAATAATTTAAATTCAGTTCTTTTTCCAACTTTACGTAAAAAGTAATAAATATCAGGGTTCAGTATTACAGAAAATGGCTACTAGACAATACTATGACATAAGGTCAGGATACACCACTCTGACTGAGGGGTAATTGCATTTGTTGAAGGTTTTTTTTTCAAAATTATAAAAACTAGGTTCTTGCCAAACAAATATTTATGCTCATATTTGGTAGGCCAAATATAAGCATGGGGGAAAATCAAAAACAGGAAACTTCACAGGCACACTACAAACTGATATCACCAGATATTTATAATTGATCTTTGATATGTTGTAAAAAATAATTTCAAAGCTACCCAAGATAATATTCAAGTAAATGTTCGATAAAAACATGAGGTACTCTAAAAAAGATATTGTAAAATAAAACTCATGCAGTAATGCATTATCACTAATAAAGCTACTGAACTTTTCAACTTCACACTTTCTATTTATACTGTATGATGAATGTTTCTAGCGATCTTAAATCTATGCTTTGTTTTATTTTCACTTATAGGCACCAATCAAATTTGGAAAGACGGGTCTAGACAAGTGTGCTGCATGTGGCCTGCCAGTGTACCTAGCACAACGTCTTATTGTCTCGCACAAACTCTATCATAGACGATGTTTCCGTTGCTCCAAGTGCTCAGGCCACTTGAACCCTAAAAATTTTCATGTTCTTGAAGGATCTGAGTTTTGTTGTGATAGTTGCAAAAATGAAAAGGCAATGCCTAAGTTTCTTAATAATAATGACCAAATAGGAATGTTAGCTTTTAACGATGATCTATCTAAGACAAAAACGGAGCTCCACAATGAAGAGCCAATTATTCCGAAACATAAATCAAGACCTCCGTCAATTCTAGGTGAGTGTTCATGCAAGTCTTATCCTGTTTCTTTTAGCTATCCTTTGAGTATTTGCTTCTTTGTATGTCAAGTCTTTGTCACCATCTTAGATAGAGAATATTATATAAAATATTAGGCATTTAAGTTCCATGGATTTTAAATACATACCGTAAAATGTTCCTACTTTGCTCCCCCATGGGTAACTATGCTCCATAGTGACTATTTCGTTTGTTACCTTATAAGTCAAGGTTGATGACAAATTTGCTTCAAAGAATCGATGTATACATCCAGCTACGAAGTAAATGAAAGCAATAGAATGATTTACAATACAGATAACCTCAATATAACCATGGAGCATAATTACCCAGGGGGGAGCAAAGTAGGCACATTTTACGGTACACATTATTTTATTATTATGTGACAACATCATTTTATTGTAATTACATGTTAAATGCTGCAACAGATATTGCACACCAATAACAACTAGGAGTACCCATACCATAATCACCTATTTCTACACATTGCATACTAACGCGTGCGTTTTTCCCACGTGGTAAAACAGGTATTATAATGTTAATGCGCAACCACAGAATAATATTTCTGGGTTTGGTAATTTGTCTGTTGGGGTCACATCTTCGGGAATCGGTGTCTTTATTCTGATTGACGCTCGTTTTCTTAGGTTGGTTCACGATTTGTTTTATCCAATGTAGTACTGATTTTCACTGCACTGTAAATGCTTGGGAGACATGAACCCTGGTACTGCTGGTGTAGTAACTAATGCACTTCCTACACTTTGTTTTTTTTCATATTAGAATAACATACATACATTAAATCACGCCTGTTTCCCAGAGGGGTAGACAGAGACTTCTTTGCACGTGTTACGATCTTGACAAATTTCATTAGAATAATAGCAGTCAACTTCATACACGGTTGCCGTAATAACGTTAATGTTTGAAAAATATTTGCCTAAATCTTCTTATGCGTATGAGAGTTACTTATAGAGGCAACAATTTTATTTTGATGGTTTGTAATCTGAATAAAAGCGAAGTATAGTTTGGCAGTAATTCGCTTCAATAACACTGCTTCGATACCACATGGTTCCTATACACATAGAGTCCCAGGACTGGTAATCTGTATAAAGTGATAATCATTATTAATTAAAGAAAATCATTTATTTTTTAAATGTTCCTCCTTTAGCTACCTTAACCGGGTAAAGAATCTTTATACTGTTTCTTCATACCATAGGTACATTCTAATAAGACAAGTATTTTATTGCAGAGAAAATAAACATGTTTGAAAAAAGTGTAGAAAAAGAAGTCAATTTAGCGGACAAATTAGTGAATATTTCTTTAACAGACAATTTAAACAGCAAAAATAAAGAGTTAAGTACATCTAGTGTTTTAGATAAAAGTAGTAGGTCACAAACATATCCAGCGAAAAATATGGAAGCAAATTTTGACAGTATTGAAGTAAAAGACGATGCAAATTTATTAAGACACCAGAGCCCCGAAAAAGTATACAAAAGCAATATCAACAAATTTAATTTCTTACAAACGCAGTTGTTGGGGGATAATACAGATGTAAAAGAAGTATCAGATAGTAATGAAATTAAGGATATGCAACCGGAAACAGATAACTTTTTGGAAATAGATAAGGAAATAACTGATTCTGGATATAAAGAAAAATCGAATTTGAATTCTTTTGGAAGTGAATCTAAAGTTGAAAGTAATATTACTGATGATATCAGAATAGCGAAAACCTTTAACAATAATGTAAACAAAGGCGATGGCCCTCCTGTAGAAATATCCGAATCAAGTATTATTGAACCACAAATAACCATAAGTGTGCCTCCGAGAAAAAAAAAGATTCTTGGGCAGAGTATCAAAATGATGGGAGATCAAGCAAAAACTACAGCTAATCCTGATCCTACAAAATTTTACCCTGGTCATTTAAACCCTTTTTCGGATGATGAGGGAGAGGTACGTGGATCAATCAAGTCTTGGGCCGTTATTCCTGTTAACAAAGTATACTCGTACATGTAGTTATTGACTGTTTTAGGACGAGACCTCCATAGAGGTACCTAAGCAAGTTAGTACCAATCCTTTTGGAAGTGACGAGGAAGACGACGACGTACCGCCCTTCCATCCGCCTCCGACGCTACCCACCGAAAAAACCTCTACACCTGCGTACGTAATCTAATTAGTAATTACTTATCATTTGTATTTTTGGAAATCATTTTTTATAAGCACAGAATAACACGAAAAAACCACTGTTATACCAGCCATCTTATTGGCGAACAAGTCATATTCATGAAAAAATTGATATTCCGTAGGTATGCTATTAATGACTGCAGTTTACTCTTACTCTGTAGGTTTTGAATATTTTTTGGTTCACGACAAATTCCAATGACAACCGCGACCGCGAATTTCAGCCTGACTAGTGAATTTATAAAGGTTTTTTGACGCTATCAACGGAATCATAGAATTTGAAAATCATAACAATTTTTTTTTCTAATCTGAACTTCTTTGCAGGAAAAGACTTATAGCCGCCAATCCTTTTTGGTCTGACGGCGAAGAGCCTTCTTCCGATGAAGCATCTCACGACAAAAGGTAATTCAAACAAACAATTTACATTTTCATTTTCGCTCGAAGACCGTAATGAATTTAACAATTTTTGTGAGAGTCCATGTATTACTGAAATTTTTTAATGTAAGTATTTTAAATGATTTGTTCCTGATTCGTCATATTCCAGATTCGTCATCTTCCAAACTCGTCATTGTACAGTCAAATTAAATCGCGAGTAACACTCATCTATTAATTATCTAAAGAGGTTCTTATCATAACATTTACCACAGAGGATTTCTATAATAAATTTGTGCAGGCAAATGTACATGGTATGATGAATTTGGAAGATGACGAATCTGGAATATGACGAATCAGGAACAAATCTTTTAAATACGGTGCATGTACAGTCAACAACTTAACCTTAGGTTCAAAGTCAATCTGACATTCTACATCAATAAGGTTGAGTTTCCTCCTGTAACAATAAGTTACAAATGGAATTTCTAAATAATAAAATGTGGCATCTCTAATGACATTGCCGACTTCAAGCATTTTTTTTTTAAATGGGTCACAAAATAACGTTCGTGACCGTACTAAAAATAAATTGATTGTAATGCATTTGGGGCGTTATTACGGTCGATATTAACAGGTGGGTTAATGAGGATAATGTTTTGTCAGCACTAGCATGTACAAGTCCTCGCTGACGACGTCGACGCCGAACCTGCCGGGCACGGCGCGGCGCAAGAAGATCCGCGCGCCGCCGCCGCCCGCGCTCGCCGTCCTGGAAGTCCCGTACCCTTCCACCTCCATGGATGACGTCGCCAGCATATCATCCCTCAGCTCCTATAACTCCACTGTGCATTCAGACCAGGTACCTATTTGTAGTCCACAAGAAATAAAAAATAAAAATAAATTAGAAATTATTCTTACGAAAGATTTTATCTAAAATAAATCAGTAGATATTACTTGACTTTTTTAATAGGCTTACTAATAGAGCTGCAAAATATGCATTAGGTATATTCATTTGTTTTATTAGATGAAATGTTTGTAATTAACTCTGTGATAATTACACAAGGTAACATTTTGTATTTTATAATTAAACAGCTATATTTGAAAAAAGAAAACTATATGAACTGTCAGTTTACTTCATCTTATACGAAATATAACTAACTATACTACGTTTTTACAAATGTTGATCATATTAGGATCTTTTTTTAATAATGCTATAATTTACATACATCTTATACATCTTTCGAGCATATTTTTCATTACTGGAAGTTCACATAGTTGAAGACAACCCTGTTATTCATAAACGCACAATATAGCTTGGAAGTCAGCAAAACTAAATTAAATTATTCGCTCTCGGCACATTTCATAACATTATCGTTTTCTGTACTTTCTCCAGTGTCGAAATCAGAGTTTACGAAATTATTAAGTTCCATTGATACTTCCCTGCGTTTTTAAAAATAGCCATGTAGTAACTTACCGCCAACAGCGACGCCGACTGACGCTCTCCTGTCAGACAGGCCCCCGCCACGCGCACACTTCATATCGTCCCCACTTTCTTTCGTCCCCCGTCGCCCGCGGACCATGACTGTCACGAAAAAAATTTGCCAAGCTATAAAATATGCTTAAAATATACGTTGTCCTTATGTCATTATGAAATTTGCATCTCACAGTGCGATTATATTTAAGGATTAAAGCCTCTGCAGTTTCATATTCCTCGAATAAAGGTAAAAACGTCGAGCAGTCTTGTATAGTCGCTTTAAATAGAGAATGTCAACCAGTTTAGATTTTTAGTTTACCGTATTTAAAAAAAAAACAATACCAGTAAAAAAATCATTTCGATACGTCAAATAGCCCCTACAGCAAATTGACTGTGGTGCCCATCCACAGGATGAAATTATTTTCGCGCTCGTTACGAAGGGGCACCTCCGTTTCGTGGTGTGCGTACTCTACTTGGCTCCCCGGATACCTGACGAGCGCTATCACTCAGCTTTTAAATGTATAGAAAGAGTTATTAATACCAATTCGGTTCCCGTTATAATATTGGGTGACTTTAACTTATACTCAGCCTCTACCACCGTACGAAACGCCTTTGAGAATTTACTCTGTCATTGCAACCTAACACAGCAGAATGGTGTACTGAATAGTCTTAACCGGTTGTTGGACCTGGTGCTCTCTGATGAATCTACTTCTCCGGTTAGGGTTACTCAGGCTGCTGTTGGTCTGGTCTCATTCGAGAGGCATCATTCTCCTCTTAACATAGAAATGTCGTGCCCTACCGTATTCAGTAACCAAATCCCATTCTCATGTCGAAACCAAACTACTACTGTTACGCCTGTAAGAAACTACCGGAAAGCAAATTTCCACCTTATTTACCATAGGCTCGCGACCGTTGACTGGTCACAACTGCATGCCATTAATGAAGTAGACGACTGTGCTAGGTGTTTCTATAACATCCTTAATGATGCGCTAAGCGAGTCTGTGCCGCTTAAAAACCCCAGAAATAAACCAAATCAGCAATTTCCCAAATGGTACACTCCCGGACTCATTCAATTAAACTCGGTAAAAAACTCATACCATAGACTATACAAGCAGACAGGAAACCAATTATATTACGCATTTTTCTCGTACTATCGGAGGACGATTAACCTGCAATCGGACGCAGCTATGCGAAATTTTATCCAGGATTTACAAAATAATATCATAAAGGATCCTTCCTCGTTCTGGTCTTATGTTAAACGCCTTCGTGGGTCTAGCCAACCTGCCACATTTGGCAGCATGACATCCCAAGAGGTCGCAGACGCATTTGCTGACTTCTTCAGGAGTGTGTTCCTTTCTAATGCTCCTACGCTAGATGTAGAGGCTGCCTGTGCAATGGCTGCAGCGCAATTTGTGGGACCGAGTGATCGCCGCATATCACTAGAGTACATCAGTGAAGCTGATGTGCGAACAGCCATTAATCGATTGCGTCCCAAGCACACCCAGGGACCCGATGGGGTACCGCAATATATAGTTAAGGATTGTCGTGAGGCATTCGTGCAACCACTGCAATATCTGTTTAATTTGGCTTTAAGGACCAAAACGTATCCCTCAGAGTGGAAAACCAGTAAAGTTCTACCCATCCATAAGTCTGGGTCCAAATCTGATATTCAGAATTATAGACCGATTGCTGTACTGCCAATTTTCGGAAAAATCTTTGAATCAGTTATATATGCACAAGTGTTTAAGCAATTGAGAGGTTGGTTTTGTGATGAACAGCATGGTTTTTTGCCTAAGAGATCAACAGCATCCAACCTCCTCAACATTGTAACCCTGGTTGCTAATAATTTGGATCAAAGGAGGCAAGTTGACGTTGCCTACTTTGATTTTAAAAAGGCTTTTGATAGAGTCGACAGCGACGTCTTGCTTATGAAACTGTCTATGGCTGGTTTTAACACACATCTGCTTGAGTTTTTAGCCAGTTACCTTTCCGAAAGGTACCAGTTCGTGCAGTATGAAGGATCCAGGTCCGATAGGTTCTTGGTAACTTCTGGGATTGGGCAGGGAACCAATCTTGGACCCCTATTATTTTTAATATTAATCAATGACCTGCCAACAGCAATAAAGTTCTCAACGTGCCTTTTATTCGCTGATGACGTAAAATTGGCACTGCCTGTTAGCAGCCCTAGCGACTCAATTTTGCTTCAACTGGATATAGATGCTGTTGGCATGTGGGCCTCCAATAATAGTCTCTCCCTTAACAAGGATAAATGCGCGGTAATGACCTATACACGTTCACGCCGCCCTATAGACTGCACGTACCTGCTGCTGGACGAACCATTAAAGCGTGTAAGCGAAGTGAAAGATCTTGGCACGTACTTTGATTCGCAACTCTCGTTCAATCAGCACATAACCAGGATCTGTAACGAAGCTAGGAGATGTCTAGGATTTGTCATTCGCCAGGCCAGATTGTTTACTAGCCGGCACGCAATTAGTGTCCTGTACAATGCATATGTCCGTAGCAGGCTTGAGACTAATGCCGCCATATGGAATCCCCATGAGCAGTGCTACACGCTACTCTTGGAGAGGGTCCAGAAATCGTTTGTCCGTTTCCTGTACAGAATAATGTATGGTTTCTACCCTTTCATTTACCCGTCTCTCTTCTTGCTAGGTATGGTGGAGTACACGTCCTTGGAGGCTCGGAGGAATATTTATTTAATTAAATATTTCTTCCAACTTATACGAGGTTGTTTAGCCAATCCGCAGCTTCTGTCGCAAATACGTATGCGGGTTCCTCGTGTTTCCACCCTGCGTGACCGCCGCCGCAGTTTTTTCGCCATCCCTCCGGCCAGGACGCGTGCTCTCGCTTCATCCCCCTTACACCAAGCCCTATCACTTCTCAATGCTATCCTGGATATTGATCGCCAGCTTGACATTTTCTTCACCCCAGAGTCAAGGTTTTTAACCGCATCATGTCGTTTTCTAGAGGCAAGAGTGACTCCGAGCTCAATTTAGGTAGTTAGCATAGCATAGTATTTAAGTACCTAGTTGTTTTTCTATTTAGTAGTATTGTATAGCGTAAGCGGACATGTTCATAATTATACTATATTTTCTTATTTATTTTGCTATTGGGACATGTTAAGTTGAATGATAGTATGTAAGTTGACGTAAATAGTATTGTGTTAATAATTAGTTTCATACCGTGTTGACATAAATAGTGTAATTAAATGTGTAACAATTAGCACGTAAGGTTTAACTGTGAGTGCTAATTGGTAATAAATAAATAAATAAATAAATAGTTTCCGAGGTATTGAATTTTAAATTTCGTATGCGGCGCTCGAAACCCGGCCGCAAAGCGCTCACTATTAGTGCATACAAGGTGCCCAACAATAACTGAAGCCGCGCTTACACCGCTTACACAATATAATTTTTGTTGGGCACCTTATAATGTTCTACTGAGTTTATTTGATGGCGACTAAAGACTAAGCTAGAATAAACAAACGTTTTGTAGAAGTCCTACGGGATGGCGACACCCCGGCTGACAAAGAAGCGTCCGGCGCCCACGCAGCCGGACAGCATGTCCACCGTGTCCGGGTTCGGCTCCCTCGAGAAAGGCGTCGACACTTCCGACATTCGCAACAATTCCGATGGTAATCTAATGCCGACTTTACACTGTAAGGCACCCCGAGACCAAGAGAGGTTTTTTAAATTAAAAACTCGCCGAAACAATGCGAGCGCGCCTTGTACATCGCTTTCGGCCTGTCTCGGGATGTCTCGCCGAGTGTGAACCGCCGACATAACAAGTTTCCTACATTTATACTTTTTTAATAGCCCGTTCCAACTCTTGTTTGTCCTTAGCCATACACTTACTTTTATGGCAATATTTATTCTTAGAGTAAGCTGTAAAAAGAATAACATAGCACTAAGTGCTATCTTTATTTTTTGAGAGTATTTGTTATACCTATGACACTAATCGGATAGGAAGAAATTCAAGTCATTGGTCTTATAAACCTCTTATTATTCATCCTTTGTAGGCATCTGCAGATCAATTAAATATGTTGTCACGAATTCAGTTAATTTCGTCAATTTAGTATTTTTTCGACCTAATATAAAAGTCTGATAATTGGTTAATCCCAACATTTGATTTAGCTTATAAATTGCGCTTGGAGTAATCCTGGGCGGTGATCACAAAAAAAGTCTAAGTGGATTAACGTTAGAGAAAGTATGTGAATTTTGAAGTGCACAATTAAGTGGCAGGCTCATCTTAGATTGAAAACACGAGTCGAGGGTTATTGTTCGCCATAATATTTGTTTGCTCATCTGATAAGTTGAATTACCTATTTGTAGGAAGTCGCCGACTAAAGGGCCCAGCACCGGGTCTGCCGCTGCCCGAGCGGCGCGAGGTCAAGCTCCAGCTGTCCCCGGAGGACCTGCAGGTGCAGCTGGACATGCTGGAGACGCAGCAGCTGGGTCTGGAGCGCCAGGGCGTGCTCATCGAGCAGATGATCCGGGACAAGTGCGAAGGTAACAAACAACAATGCTCTATAGCCTTTACTTACAGATTAACCCAGTTATACAGCGTATACTAACCTGTTGTAATTAAATGAATAAATGTATAAATAAATACGGCTAACAATCTAGATCAGATTGCAAGGATCGTTATCCCTATATTATTATACTAAGAACAATGTTTTTCCTGGGTATCCTTGTGGCAGGCGAGGACGCGACTCCGGTGCCGCAGGAGGAGGTCGAGGACTTGGTCATTCAGCTCTGCGAGCTAGTCAACGAGAAAAACGACCTTTTCCGAAAACAAACTGAATTGATGTACATGTAAGTACAATTATTACCGGCTCTTGTTGTACCTGGAACTGCAGGTATACAAAGATATTTCATTATCGTTCATTGCACGTGGTTTTATCTGTCTAAGTGTTATTTTCTGTTTATTTAGACTACAAGTGCTCTGAAATGAAGTGGCGATTAGAATGGCCGTCTGTAATCTTTTTAACGGGGTTTCCCCCTGTTGTTATTATCTAGCGTGACGTAGTCGGCCGAAATCGGAAGAAAATTCACAGCAAATAATTACTATAAAACTGCACAACGTAATAACAATAACAACAGCAACAAAAAATCGAGTGTGAATTGTACCTTACTTGTTTAATTGAGACCTTCTGTTTTATGCCGATTTATTTATTTAATTTATATTGCAGTACTTTACGCCTATGTACTAGTCCACCAAATAATCAATATTCACAATCGACGGACAGGACAGGAAGTGGATACAATGTATGTATTAAAACTCGATGCAGTTTTGTTATCTCGGTATTTTCCGTATCTATTGTGGCTATACACTTATTAGCAAGTCTGCGGAATCGTATATGTTTAAATGACTAATTTTAAATTAAATTTTCCTTGTATTATCATTAGAGATAGTTATTTGTTAGTTAATTTACCTAAAATGCACCTGCACGCTTATTGCCTAACGCACTCGTAATCGCAGTTGGCTTCAAAGTGGAACAATTGTTTTCATTTTGTATGCAGACAAGCCTTCGATTTTCAAAAATGAAAACGTTTGCGATTGCAAGTGCGTTAGGCAATAGCCCCTCTGTTCCCGAGAAACGTTAGGGTCTGTTGTTTGATCAGTAGTTAAACTAACCAATTGTTAAAATTTGAAGAAGGAATTGATAATTTGACACATTTCCTTGAGATTCCTTCAAATTTTCGATAACTTTTTCAATCTGGTCTGTTGTTTGATCGATAGTTAAACTAACTAATCGTTAAAAACCGTGACAAATGGTTAAATCTCAAGGAAATGTGTAAATTTTCCATTCCTTTTTTGAATTTTAATGATTAGTTGAGTTAACTACTATCCAAACAACGGGTCCTTAGGAAATGCGAGGACTGCTTCTTGCTTAATAACAAGTAATAAAAAAGAAAAAAGCGTTCGGAAACCATATGTAAAGTTAAATATAATGAACAACATAAAATTAATCCCATTGACATTGCTAGCTAGACATAAATAAAAAGTACAACAGGTCAAACCCACCATTCCCTTTAATTAATTTACAATAATTATGGGCCCCACCTCACCTGATGGTGTGTTTAAAACCATCATATCCCTAGAAAATACCAACAGTGTTAGAATAGATGATTCATTCTATTGCGTCTCCTTTGAGTCATCTAATAAACTGGAGCTCCTTGGTTTGTTGGTGAAAAATATTTGGCCTCATACCGTACATCGTGCCCTGATTCAATTGACATTGACGACATTGTCTCCGCGACGGATGCCATAAAAAAAAAAGATTGATTGATTGATTGGTACTTGGTGTTTTACCAGAAAGTTTAAATGTAAGCATTATTAGACATCTGTATAAAAAAAGCAATTAAGGTAATATTGCAAATTACCCGCCAGTTGCTCTATTAGCAATATTCTCATAGATTTTCGGAAAGCTAATTGACAAAGTCATTTATAATTTCTTTGATAAATATAATATCGTTGGTGTAATGGTAAAACTCACTAAGGATGGATTCGACCAAACAAGATTAAGGTCTTATACCTACATTAAACACCGAATTGGTATAGACTAATTAACGATTTAATTAAAAGATCAGTCAGTAATCTTGACAAAGGAAAATCAGTCAGTAATCTTGAAAAAGAAAAAGATCATGTTGATCACGAGATATTGTGTCGCAAAGAAATCAGAAAATAAAAATCAATACATGAAACTTAAATGAAATATGTGTAGTCACAACTTAACTTAACAAGGGTGACACAGGGAAGTGGTAGTAGGCGCTCTGTTATTTCTTATTGTCATTTACCCTCATCCCAGTATTATCAACTTTTCGCTAATGATAGTACATTATTCATCGATATCAATACTAACGCTAACTATGAAAATTGTAAAAAAATATTTTAGATAAAACCTGTATCAAAGAAAAACTGATCCAAAACTAGATATTAATTACAGAGGAGAACCCAAACGTAAAATAAACAACCATGAGTTTTTAGGATTAAAATATATTGATAGTAACATGTCATGGGCTTAGCATTTCATAGCAGATTGTAAAAAAATATGTTAATTTCCATGTGCTTTATACAAACTAGCCAAAACGGCTCATCTAAAAACATTGTTGACTGCATACCATGGCTTTGTTGGCTCAACCCTTAGATATGCAAATTATATTTTGTAGTAGTTCAAAGTATAAACTAATGTTCTTGAGAGATGCATAAAAGCCAATTGCGGATCGACACCATCTGAAAGCTGTCAACGTCACTTTAAGAGCCTAAAAATATTAACATTGCCAACTTTTACATCTACGAAAGTTCTATATTTGTTCAATGTAATCATCACCAAATGGCCAATAAAGCAAAGAACCAACACAAGGCCATACTCTTCGCAATCTGCATCATCAGCAAATCGCCGTAAAGCCGCCCTAATGAACGGATTGAAATGTGTAAATTACTTACTATGGTAATTATAATCTATATTTTTCAGTCGACGACAGCAGCGTCTGGAACAAGAGCAGGCTGATATTGAACACGAAATCAGGGTCATACAATCTCGGCCCACGGTTAATCGCATCGATGCAGATAAGGTAATTAATTTCGTTAAGATATTATCTTTACTTGACAAATTCCAGGAAAGTAACATGTCGGCTTAAGATAATAGCCGAAAGTGATCATTTCCAGAAAAATGTAACTAGGTACATTTTGTTTTGAATTTACCTAGTTACATTTTTCTGGGAATGATAAATAACCTTTGGCTATTATCTTTAGCCGACATGTTATTAAAAAATAAACGGGATTAAATATTTGTTACATAATCATCTTTAATTTTAGGGTTCCGTACCCGAAACCTTTCAAATACCTGAGAAACCTGCTTTATTCGGTTTAACCACTTCAACTAGGACAACATGATTTTTCACTGTCTGGTTCAAGAGTATATTGAGAAAATGGCATGCTGTTTATTCAGGCTCGCGAAGAGCAGCTCGTGTCGCGGCTGGTGCAGATAGTGCGGCTGCGGGACGAGCTGGTGCAGCAGATCGACGCCGAGCGCCGCCGCGAGCGCCAGGAGGACCGCGCCATCGCCAGCTCTATCGCCTCCAAGCGAGGTAACTTGTTGGACATTGCTGAGAGACGTCCTGCTTAAACTCACAATCAATTAAAATGTTGACCTCGTGAAAATAAATGCCATGGGGATCTTCTTTAAATCGCATAACCACTACAGACCCAGAAGCCAAATATAATCAGAATGGTGGTGGAAAACGCGTCAACCCATTCTGTACTTTGTGATTTAACGCAAACATACATACAGACAAACTTGGCGGCAGACTTTAATTTATGATAAGGACGTAGTTTTGCAAACGGGAACCAACCCACAAAGATTTTGCAAACTGGAACCAACCCACAGTATTCAGCGTTACAGTTGACATTTTACTGTCAAATCTTTGTGGGTTGGTTCCCGTTTGCAAAACTACGTCCTTACTTACTAGCGACCCGCCCTCGCTTCGCTTCGGTTTATGCTAGTTTTCTGTAATACCCGTACGTAAACTGGATTTTCTATACATAAATACCTTCCTCTTGAATCCCTCTATCTATAGATGAAGAACGCATTAAAATCCGTTGCGTAGTTTGGAAGATCTAAGGGTACATACTACAGACGGACATACGGCTGTAAGGTACTTTGATTTATACCATGTAAAGATGTAGCGATTCTATGTTGTGGGCGAAGTGTTTTTTTTTCACTGGGTGTACAACGTGATCTCGTGATTTCTATAAACGATAGCTATGCACTTCTTTGACGGCATTACACGCTCAGGTTTCTAAACAGTAATCTTTGATATTCCAGCCCAGAGGAGCAGCGAATCAAACAGCTCTTCAATGAAATCAGCAGAGGTAGTTCCGACGCCTAAAAAAAATAAAGTAAAGGACAAAGTGAAAAAACAACTAAAGAAAGCGAAGCACTCCCTTATTTCAAAGAAAAAGGACGATTCCGATAAAAAAGAGGAAAAGAGCGAAAAGGAAAAGAAATCAAAGTAGATTAGTACCTAGTTACTGGTGCAGTGGTTTCGGTCAATAATTTAAAAACCCCAAGGTGATAGATACTCTGTCCGATATTATTGTAATTGTAAATAGAACACTGTATACAAAATGTATATCAGTGTGTGACCGAATCGCAGTGAGCTTAAATCTGTGCATTGTGGATCGCGACGAAATTGACTCGTTTCATTACGCGTGCCCTACAGGGAATTAAATTATTGCAAATGATCAAAGTATAAGTTTTTATTGTCATTGTTAGGTAACACACTGCGATAAGTATTACTTAACAAATTTGTAGAATATATTAAAAATAAAAGATAATTATAAGATCTTGTACTTACCGTTTACGTATACGTAATGACCACAATCTCGTATCGTTTAGATTTGCTATAGCTTTTGCTATCGTATCCTCGCTGCGCGTTAAGCGATCGTGAATGACATTTATATTACTTTTATTTTATACTTACCTTGATTATGTGGCGTGGCGTAATCTAAGTATTTAAGCAAGACTGAAGCATTCCACTAACAAAATTATTATACCTATTGTTGATATAAATACTTAAAATATTGGAGCATGTGTCATAGATTTGTTTTAAATTTTAATTTACTTTCCGCCAAGACTCGTGCCTATATCGGTAAAGGAATACGCTTAGATATTTGTACTATACTTGTTTTGCTGCCGTTTGTCGATGCGAGGTGAACTAGGTGTGTCGAAATTAGTAGATTAGGGAAATAGGTGAATCAGGAGAAAAGAAACATACAGTGGCGAATAGGTAGGTTAAAAACATCGTTTTGAATTCAAATTGTTGTTATATAGGCATCTGTAAATATATTAGTAATGTAAATCCAGGGCAGGTATTTTTGCCAAATTATATCCGAAATTCGTTAAGCTCCATAAGTCAGCGGACATCCTAGTCCATATTGGCTAAAAGTAACAGATACAGGTTTGGCTGAATATAATAAGTACACAAGTTTTCGACGAATGTTGACATGACACAAACCGTATCTGGTATAATTGTTAAATATCTAAATCGAATTTGCTTCAGTGTAAAGCTACGACCGAAGGATAAAGAAAGTTATGTGAAATTTTCAAATTATAATTTATAATTAATGTCAATTGCCTATCCTAATTTGATCAACTAATTAAATTAAAATAATTGTTATGACATTAAATGTTAAGTTTCAAGGACGTTAGGAGGTCTGTCCCACGTCACGAAGAGGGGGTTACGTTCTCAAGGCAAGCGTGAATAGGCATTTTCTGGGTAAACCGCGGGTACTATCAAACCGCGATTAGAATACACTTCGGAAGCGTCGTTAGCACAAAAGTACATAATTATAATTAATTATAAGTCAATCTATGATATCTTCATAGTTGAACTGCAGACACTTATAGATAAATGATTTACAACAAATCCTTCTTCTTAATCATTCAGTACGTGTAACAACTCTACTTGTTCTTGGTGACACAGCATGTCATTTGTTTTATAAAAAAATATTAAAATCATAAAAGTATTCGACAAATCAATGTCATTATTTTCCTTATATTTTTCTGTTACCTAATTCCTGTACCTGTCGAAAATAAACTTGTATAGTATACAATATGAATCGTGGTATACTATTAAATGGGCGGTGCCGAGAAATTATCTTCAATGTATTAACATATTTTAATAATGAAAATGATAAAACGAAGCTTCTGAAGTCTTTGATGGTTATTCTAAGTGTAATGTAACTTTGATGGTGTTTATAAATATAATTATTACATTATTTGTATTTTTTTAAACTAGGTAATATTATGTATGTTTTTTACCCAATCTTTATAACTTCTTCGTACAGAAATAAGTATTTTCACTTACCTGCACACTCTACCATTGACAATGTCATTTTATGTAATAATTCAGAAACGAAATATGTGCACAATTGTATTCTAATCGCAGTTTGATAATACAACCCTCGACCTCGTCGTCACTCGTAATCAGGTGAGACTGAGAGCCGCAAACCCATTTTGAATAAACATAAATCTATATCCTTTATCATTTGTCAAAAACAAAAAAAACTATCTTGAGGGCAAGTAATTACTACACGCTACATATTTGACTTGTAATTGTAGCTTCTATAATTCTAATAACATTATAGCAAATTATTATTATGAGCGGAGTCCATAACGTAGATACAAATAAAACTATGCCGAAAACCTTTACGCTATAATACTTTATGTTATGACGACTAGGTACTCGTTATCCGACAGGATAGGTTGGGATAGGTACAAAAATCCAATCGTCTTTAATAATTTCAAAAGTTGTATTATTTTATTAGTAGTAGTAATTAGTGTTAATCATATTTACCGTATCCTGATTCACCTAAACGTTCTTATGCAATCTTCTGCCGTTAAGATTATCCTTTTCAAAGCATGTGATGGATATATTAACCAGAGATCGGAATATGGGCGTCATTACTCGCAATAATGTGGAATCGACACGCAATATTGGTGGTGCCTAATATGATTTCTTATTGTTGTGGCAATTATAATAGGGAGAGTTCGGTCAACACACATTAACATTTACGTCCAAGTTACGCGCTAACCGTGCAATATGGTTAGTCAGTTTTAGTCATCATGAACATTGTGCCACGCTATTGTATTATTTTTTACTTCGTAAGTTAGTTATTGTATTAATTTCACGTCCGCACTATAATAAGTAGTACATTATACGGCACAATATTGTATACAGGTTAGGATAACAACTCATCTTAAAATAAAATATGGGCACCGGGAAAGCAACTTATTTAACAATTATGTTTTTGTTATGTTTAAAGTTCAATTCATCGTTTTTTTACTATCAATACACGCCGCTCTAAATAAACCGTAGATCTGTAAACTTTAGTGTCACCGACTCGAGGTTGACAGACGTATGGCTATGGAGTGAGGTGAAGATGATACGAGCACGAATCGTAATATAAGATAATAAGATATTTTAAAAAATAAGCATTTAGAAAAATTGCGTTTGTTTTACAACCAACGTAAGAATCAAAATATTTCGTTTAAAATTTGTTCATGTTTTTTTGGGTTATTCCCACCTATTACCATTGCTTTCTAACCACCAGGTAGCCACTTGGTTTTTTTTTAAATCCTTTTACCACCAATTTATATTAGTGGTAACAGCAAGGAATACCATCACTTTGGGAACTTTATATCGCCAAAAATATGTTATTAAATCAACAATAATATACTAAAACTGGCCCCGTCCCTTTTAAATATAACTTGCTGAACTATTACTTTTCCAACAAAGGTTGGTGTACAATTGGTGCGTATTAGTTTATATTTTCAGCTTCAGGGCAGTTTACTGTCACCTGCCGATATATTGAAATTGATTAAAATTCCATACATATTTTAATTGGTGCTCAAAAATAAAAAGATAGCGATGGCAACCACTAGTTTTTGCTCCCATTCCCATCAGGAAAATACTCCCAGCTGCTGCCACTAAAATAATTTCCATCGGATTGAGTAAAAAATCCCAGTAGTTTGTCACCAATGGTAACAGAGGGGAAATAAATTCCAGTTGTTACAGAGGTAATAAAGAGGTGGTAACAGGAGGGAATAGTCTTTTTTTGATAAATTTATACACATAAGTATCGCATACTTACTACTTATAATAAAAATGTACTACTAATAAGTCTTGTTCTTTGTACTAATAGGTCTTCTTTGTGATTGATACATAGTCCTGCCATAAGTTCTGTCCCTAAAGTTTAGTGAAATAAAACTAATTTATGGATACTTTTTTACAACTTTTTTTCCTCTGGTGCTGCAGGTGTCTATGGGTGACGGTAATCGCTTTCCATCAGGCGATCCGTCAGCTCGTTTGCCTTCCTATACCATAAAAAAAAAAAAAAAAAAAATACCCTGTCCATAATATCTTTCGTTTCAAATGGCTGCCTCAATATTTGAAACAATTTTTAAAATTTATGGAAGGTATCGTCAGAAATACGCTAGATTTTTCTGCTAATTTCAGTTTTTTATAGTGGTTAAAAGTAAATCTTTTATTAAGAAAGGTAAATAGGTTCTTTCATATTTTGAAACCTCTTTTTTCAGACCATATTTGCAATAATTTAGCATAAATAATATTTTTTAGTTAATCTATATTAATTAAAGTTTTGATATATGCATAGATTTATAAAAATAATTTTGCATCTTATTTTTAAATTTTAATAAATCTCAGTGACAGAACTTATGGCAGGACTAGGCACGATAATGAATGGGTGTGTGATGACCCAAACTATTTAAAATTGGTATGTGTAATTTAGTTAAGTATGTTTTATTTTAAACTGCAATTATATTGAAAGTTGTGTTTGTACCCGCCTATTCTGTGGGAAATTATTTGATACTCAGTTCAAGTGTACTTATTTTTTTCATCATAATAAGAGTCGCCAGAATGCTCGCTGTCCAATACAAATGGAGCTACGTTTTAACAGGGCAAGCGGTGGGTACAACTACAAAGAGTCTTGTTTTTTTTCACAAATGTTAAACAGGTAGGTACCTATTCTTAATTTTAATGTGGCTTTGACGTGACTCTTATGCTATATATCTAATTAGCATAAGCAAGCATAAATGCGAAAAAGACCACGTTAGTCCGGGAGAAAACTCCACTGACATAAGTTTAAACCATTTTGACAAAGGGCATTAAAATCTGACAATTATGACTGGTTAGCATCTAAACGCGCCAATTCGTTGTTGTTTCCCTGATAGTTTCTGCACATTAAACTAGGAATTATATGTACTAGTCGCAAAGAAAGAACAATAACTATGACGTTTATCCTATTTTGCATGAAAAAACTTTCAAACAATCCATACTAATCTTATAAATGTGACAGTAACTTTTCTTGGTACGCTTTCACAGCTAATCCGATTTCGGTATGGTAGAAAATAGCTGGCACCCCGGGAAAGAGCAAAGGGTACTCATTTCCCGCGGGTAGCGATAAACAAGGTCTATATACGTGGACGAAGCTGTAACAGCTATTACGTATTAACATATATTATTTCAACAAAGAGAAATTTTGATCATTTGAAGATGTACCTACTGCCTACCACGCCGCGACGCAGTTGTCACTGATACCTATCTTCTTACACGTAAATACGAGAGTGACGGATGCGTTATCTACGTTTGACACGCGATATAGACGCAGCCATAGTAGGCCCGCAGTTTTTGAAACGTGTTCAGCGTGTTTACATTTGTATTTGACACGGGGCGTCAAATAGGTTAGCCGCCGTGGCCTGCATATTAATTGCGGGACCTATTCTAGTATTACACAGATCTGTTTAAGAAAACAAAATACTCTTGTCTTCCGAACCGTTTGTTTTTTTATGTATAAATATTGGTCAGTTATGTGATATAATGTGTACCTAAATACACATTATAACAAGTACTTGACCGAGACTACAGATTTCTCTGGAGAGGTAATTTGTACATTTGTTTTTGGCATAAGTCTAGTGTCGTCGCTTAAGAATGCACCGAGAAAACGCCGAGCGTCCAGTGGCGCCCTCATTACTATTATTGTGTTTTCTAATTAACTAAAGAATTTCCGTGGAATCATAAGATGCGTTTTTGTAGTGCAAGTAAAAACACAATTTATGGGGTACGTAACAAACTTTAATAACAATTACCCTTTGAGTAGTCAGCTTAACGGAAAAAAGTGAAGTTGATAACTCGAAGGTGAATTGTTATTAAACTATGTGATATACCCTATAAGTTGTGTCTTCATTTGTAATACAAAAACGTACCGTCTAATTTCAAGAAAATACTTTAGTTTATTAGAAAACACAATAAAAGTAATGAGTATAATATTTTAATCATATGAAGTTTATATTATAAACACGAGACACGAGATTTTATGTGACTTTTGAGACAACTTTAGAACGCCGAAATGAAGGTGTACATACTTATTATCTCTCATTACAAGGTGAAACTCTTATTTGACTGGGCTATATGGTGAAATGATGTACGTTGATGTTGATGGTGGCGCCGCGGCTGAGTTGCACAACAATTATCAGACCTCGGACTAATCATCGCAAAACGATTAAAACTCTGATATGGAAAGCCATGTAATAGAACCGTATTATGATCAATATTATTAACTATATTTATAACTAGGTAATTCTGCAGCTCTGACTACCCAACTCTGGGATTCCTGACTTGAAGGCATGTACAGTAGAACACAACCGATATGGCGTGTCGTGAATCTTCGTTCGCGCAGACACGAACCACGATTCCGATGATTTCCGAAAGCACGATTAAAACCCACCGTCGGACTTGTACGTAATAAATAGTTATAAGGGGTGCAAATAAAATTGCATTTATTTTTGCCATCTCGCTCACGCACATTTGACAGCTGACTGAATGACGCGCAGGCGCGCGACAACATGACGTCACTTATAACCAATAATAGCACAGAATACAATGATGCCGATTGGTTCCCGCGCTTCGAAAAAATGTCATCAGCGCAAGTACATCGGTAAGCCATATCGGTTGTGTTTTACTGTATGTATATTTATAATATAACTGCAACCCAAAATCAGCCAGCTTGTAAGACAGCTCAGAATAGTTCTTGATCCAGTCCTTGACCGTTTTTAATTTCACCATCCATACTATAAATATTTAGAAACCAGTTGTTGGCCGCACCTACGTCGGCGCAGTAAAATAAAACATAGCCTATGTTACTCAGGGATAGTGGGGCTATTTGAAAAAACAGTTGTCCACACGCTCGAAATTATGTGGATATTTCACACTCTTTAATTTGACTCAATTGTTTTAGTTGAATATCTACTAAAGTACATTAATAAAAACGAACTAAAAACTAACAGTAAAGTCAAATTAAAGAGTGTGAAATGTTCACGTAATCTCGAGGGTGTGGACAACTGGGATTAAGGGGTGTCGACAACTGGGAATAACCTGGATAATGTAGCATTATAATTGTGTTTCTTTTTTTAATTGGTCCAGAAGTTTTTAGTTTATTTATTACTTACAAACATACAAAAATACAAATCTTTCCTCTTTATAACATTAGTGTAGAAACGACGTAACGTTTTATTAATTTTAGTTATCTTAAAATGCTGCAGGATCGTAACTGGGACAAAACTATAGCAAAATTGCAATAAAATAGGCTAAAACGTTAATTGCGATAGTAATAAGTATTTGTTTTGCGATGATTACTCCGAGCCCTGCTAATTTTACGAGAAATGAAAAACTTCATAATATAATACAATGGGGCCTTTCCTGGCCGGGCGTCCTTACCCAAAATCATCATCAAACTTCACAATTCCCTCTAAATATTAGGTCCTTACCTATGAAATTGGCGTTTGATATGGAGAATTTTATAAAAACGGTGGTTTTCATACATTTAATTTTGCGGATTATTTAGTAACGTCAAATGCAAACCAAACAAAATTCTGTCAGGAATATTGTACACTTCTAAGCTATATTATACATATCTTAATTACTTAAAAATAGTTTCATAAAACTCTGCATAATTGAAACACTTGAACTCGTAGCACAAGAGTTAAGTTCATACTTTAATTTTAAACATTAAGTAAGAAATTTAACATGTCATTTGTATCTAAAACTTTAGTAACATAGTGTATTAATCAAATTAAAATAATAATTTGGGAGTTAAAATTGAAATGAATAAATTTCGTACGAAATAAAACAAGTAAAAAAAAGCCAATTTCATAGGTAAGGACCCAATATAAATACTAGAACAAAACTCTATTGGGTAGATTTTTTTTATTGTATTCACTCTAATCAAAGCAAAGTTTTTATGGTATGAGTGCACATAATCCAAATATTCAGAATAAAGATTTATTTATCAGTTTATGTTTACTTTTAATTTATCCTTTAATCAAAAATCTTTTCATCAGACATAAAAACAATACGTAATATAGATTTCAATAAGAAAAAAGACAAATTTAAAATTTGATTACTATGCAACCTAAATAGGAATAACCCAAACAATATCAATAAAACATTATTTCTAAGAATAAAGTGAGTCTCACAATATTTCAGGATCTAATAATTAGACTTAAATCTAAGTAATTACCTAATTTCATATTAAAAGCTACTTGTAAAACAAAAGTTTCATTCAATTTATTCCTCTAATAGTATTCCTCTAGTATTTGTTATACATTGTCTATTTCAATGCGTAGAGCAGTTTTTTTTAGATTCCCAATTCTTTCTCTCAAATCATCTGCTTTGCTTGGTTTTTTCTTAGATTTTAGTATTTGTCTTAAGTCACTGTGGTCATTGGAATTAGTAGGTTTGGAGTCTAGCCTGGACCAAACACTAGAACTTTTTGCAGTGGAAACCTTTTGGACTTTACTCATAGTGTTGTGATCAGACTCATCAGATGAGTATTCATTACTTGATGATTGATCATCTGGTATTACTTTAGCTCCTAGCCTAGCCTGTATATTATTCCTAGCCCCTTTATGTCCACCACCTTGTTGATCATGGAATCTAAATTTGTCAGACAATCTAGTTGTCTCTCTAGGTGTATAAGTACTTCTCGAGTTAATAACTTCAATTGACAAAGGAGCATAAACTTCCTTGTCTATGACTTTAGATGTTAATAACATAGCTTGCTGCTTTTTTTTGTTCTGCTTGGACTCTTCATCATCAGCATGCATCCTCATTCTTGGTGTTTTTGATTTTTTGTTCCATTCAGAATCCGAATTGCTTTGTTCATTATCATCATCTTTGCGAGGTCTTTTGCCCAAACGCATTGCAAGCCTTTTGCTTTTAATATGTACTCTTTCATTTGGTTCCTCAATTTCATCTTCATAGTCATTTTTAGGTAATCTGCGATTGAAAACTTCCTGGTGGTCATATACTCCCCAAGATTTGCACAAGTCACCCCAAGGGTTCTTAGAAGGAGGTTCCATACATTCATCATGATACCCTTTAGGTTCTTTGTGCATCTTCTTATTGGGCACTTTTTTATCACCATTTGTAGCAAAACGCATTAATATTAAATCTTTTTTAGGGTGAGGAACTCCTTCTCTCCAATGATGTGATGATTTCTCTTCTATCATTTCCTTTAATTGCTCATTCTTAATCTCACGTGAATGCACCAACAAAGCCAATGCCGCTGATATGTGATCTTGACACACAATATTACCTGTTAACACATAAAACAAACATTACTACATACTCTCAGGCAAACAAAAAATAATACTTATTTTATCACTTCCAGGTAAGCTCACACCAAGATGAACTTAAAACTTACATGAAACATCATCAACCCATTCGAGACTAACTGGCTTGTAATCTTCAAGGTACTCAAATATCTCTCTTGTGCTAAGGCCATCCACTCCATTCAAATACAATGTGTCGAAACGAAAATGTCGCTCATTGCCACTTTCTATGCCAAAATTGCAATAAAGCTCATCAATTTGTTTTTGTGTAACCACTCTCTTTCCAGTGAGAATTAAACCAAATCTTTTTGCCCTTTCTTCTATCTTTGCTGCATCAATTTTTTCTAACTTCGTGATTACCAACCCATCTTTTTCGGACCTGTAGACCTGTTAATGCAAGTTTATACATTTAATTAAACCTGAATACTGAAAATTATCAAAATTATTTACTGTTGTCACTTTCATTGACTACATACCAACGTAGGCTTCACATGTTCTCCCGGAATATTATCAATATCATCATCGATAAGCATAGCATCATCGCTCATTTCACCTTCTTCTTTGTCCATTGCTTTGTTAGTAAACTTGCTAAATCGTAAATAAAGCAAGAAAATTACTAAGTATTGTTCAAGAGCTAGTAGAGCTACCTACCTTTACCTAGTTGTAAGTAGATTAGATAGACTAGACTCTTCTCTTTGTTTCTGACCATAGAGTACATTGAATTGTTTCTGACCACAGATTATAAGGGTGTGTCTTGTCTTGGGCCGGGCCACACACGTCTTTTTTTCTGGACTCGCACGCAAAAAGTACTATAACTTTATACTTTACCATGATTCTAATTATTATTGGCATTTTTTTTTAACAAAAGCAGGGAGTCCATCGTGATGTTTTTTGCCAATAATAAACGAGAATGATCACTATGGATCAATTCAATAGATTAGGTAGTACATAATACTTACATACAACATTGACAACACGGACAGCCACTAGTCACAGATACTAAAATCAAAGAGAAATAAAATGTCCTAGAAGTTGTGAGGTTAGCGCTGGCGGTGACTATTTGGCGAACTAAAAATTGGAGCATGGCGCATAGCATAATTATAGAAGAGAGAGAGAGTTTACTTTACACAAATATTAAACGTACAGTAGACAGTTAATTGGGATACACAATTTTTTAGGAATAGGTTTCTCAAATTGATCTCGGTAGTTTGATTAAAAAAACACGTTACAATTAATTAATTATAATTAAATTACGAAATGACATTCATTTGACCCCTTAAAACCGGTCCGAAAAGGCTAAGTAAAGTTTTTGGAAGATATGTATATTATATTTATTTTCGATAGTCGTCATCTTAAAGTTCAAGAAATTGCGGCTCTTTTATTTTTATTTCCTCTAATATTTTAGAAATAATTTTTTTAGTTATGAAGTTGACATTTGTACACTTTAATGACCGACTAGCTTGTTGCCTTCGTACTTAATGAAAAAGAAAAAAAAACACTTCTATATCTGTCATTGTCAAATCAAATCAAAGTAAACAAACGATTCAATACAACGGCTCTTTTCTGTTTGCTTGTGTTTCATGTGATCAGTATTTTTAGAAATATTTTTAACGATCTCAGAACGAACTCCGGACTTTCGTTTTGCCGCTTTGCTCTAAGACCTTTGCACGATATTTGGTCTACGATTTATTTTCGACCCCTTTGGCACTTCTTCTTGGACACCGATTTCTTCCTTTCTCGACGACTCTTACTCTGCTTTTTGATAGCCACGAGAGCACTTTTGAATTGTACAATCCACGCAATGAATTCAGGCAATCCCACACGGACTGTGGAAATGGAGTATTACAAAGATTTACTTGAATTTACTTATTTGAATTTTCTTTTTTTTTTTTGCCCCGCGGCGACTTCAACAGCTACTACCGCCGGGCTATGGCGTTTCCACGAATCAGTGATTTCGCCAGTGTCAAGTGTATATAAGTATAAATCAATATAGCAATAAAATACAACAACGTTGTTCGGTAGTTTGTAGGACAGAGGTCAAGATAGTTTTAACCTATGTACCACTTCGAGTCCACTTGTAACGAGAAGAAAGATGCCAGATACGCGAAATAAGTCCAAGTTTTCAATCACTGTGCAACACAATGGCATAAAAAGTACAAATCACTATCAGAAAAGAACTTTGAACACCTAAATACACAAAAAAATAAAACTAAAACAAATTACACATCCGCCATCTTTTAACGTTGCAAATGGCCCCCCTTATTTGAATTAAACCGTTTGTTTACTTTGATTTGATTTGACGTTGACAGATATAGAAGTGACAGTTTTTTTTTCTATTTCATTAAATACGAAGGCAACAAGCTTGTCGGTCATTAAAGTTTACAAATGTCAACGTCATAACTAAAAAAAACATTTCTGAAATATTAGAGGAAATAAAAGTAAAAGAGCCGCAGTTCTATGATCTTCAGGGTGACGACTATCGAAAAAATATATAATTTACATCTCTTCCAAAAACTTTACTTACCCAATTGCGCTATTTTGTGGTTTTACATAAAACGTATGCAACTTGAATTAATATATTAATGAGACCATTTCTCTTTCGAGTTATGTATGATGAATAGGGTCAGGACCACAGACCACTTACCCTATAGACTCCGCATACAAAGGCGCCCCCGTAAGCCATGCTTATGCTCACAGAACACTAATTGGTTGCCATGGTTCTATTGGCGCGCACCACGACGCGCACATTTGATTATTCGTTGACTTTGAACTAGCCAATCATTGTGCACTTTCCGCCCCCCGCGCCCCGCCATTTTGGCTTAATGAGATACTAGACAAACTGTTCCGAAGCGGAGTCTATAGGGTAAGTGGTCTGTGGTCAGGACTTTTGGTGGCATATCGTGGTTCTAGAATCCATGGAGTCGCTATTTCAGTATGGTTATATTTCAAAATTAACTAAATACCTTTGTAGCACGGTTATTCCATACCTACTAATATTTGCTAGTTTGTAACGCTTTCAAATCAGAGATATCGTCCATGCCAAAATTCATTTAAATTGCTTAAGCGCTTTAGTGAAAAAAATAATTTTGAAAAATTGAAATATGAAGGTCAAAATCAAAGTCGTATGTATTATTATAATAAATAGAAAATAAAGGCTCCATGGATTCTGGAACAACGATTTGCCACCAAAAGTCCTAACACAGTCCCAGTGATGAATGTTAATGAATTGCGTGGTGAGGTTTTTCAAGAGATTCAAAACGACGGGCATCAACATTAAAATTTATTGTAGAAACTCGTGATTGGAAATTTGGAAGTAGGTATGGAATTTCCTACCAATTAATTTAATGCGATTGTTCTCAGTGAATTTACTCTAGAAACAAGGATCATGCAGGAAGTGCTGAATTAATTAAGGTTTAGGTTGCCGTTACCAAATGCTTAAAATACTCTGAAATAATACATTTATTGTATTGCGATTGTTTGTTTATGTTTGAATGACGACGCTCGTCTATTATGACTTTAAAAACAGATCACGGATAGTAAAAAAACGTTATTCTGAATTTTAGACGGAATATACAATTTTTTCTAAAAGCTCCGTAATTTTTCCACTGTAAGTAGGCGATTCATTTTAAATGGACGAAGTTCATTTTACTTGATAAATTATTTTAAATAGCAATAACACTTAATCATGAAAGGCTGCAAATCAACTCCATAGAAAAGGCTATTCTTACGAATAAAAAAATAAAAATGTAAAAGCAAGAAGTTTTTTTTTTGGTGTATCTCAATTAAATCTTCCTGAATTAGTCATAAATAACAGGCTTCACTATAACGACGCAGCAATACGTTAAAATGAGATGGAGATGTCTCCATACCTATCTAACGTATTGCGGTGTCCCTCTCGTCAGTAACTGCTCCTAAGTGTCAGAGAAAAGTGTCTTCTTAAGTCACTACCATTGATTTAGTATATACAAGATACACAATCCCGCACAAAACTTTATTATAAACTGTCCCAAATGACATTGATAGCTGCATTCAGATACATGCTAACATCGCTATTTTTTACCTTAAACATTCATGCAAAAAAAAACTCTATATACTAGCAGTCAAGTGTCAAATTTGCAAACTAATGTTTTAAAATATTTAAAACTCTTTAGTGAAATCGCCATTATCATACTATTTATGACAAAAGTGGACATCGAATGAATGGAGACGAATTTCTCTATTTATACATATTGTATTAGTTTTAACGAAATTACAAATTACACAAAAAAACTTTTGACATGTTTTATAAATGCTGTCATTGTATTACACAACTTAAGCTATATATATACAATAATAATAATGAATAAATTAATGTAAAGCAAGGTTTAAAAACCCGTCCCGTCGATTGTTTTTATTCAAATTTTAACGTTTAGGTATCCTATTTGTCACCTGGAATGGTGAAATGATTCTAACGATACCACACACATATAAATTGGCTCAGGTGTTCAAAGTTATGTTGGAATAAAGAATTATACATACATACATAAATGAACCATTAAAACATTACACTTTACTCCAGACAAGACAAGATCTTATCCTATCATAACCAACCTAGCCTAACCGGTTACGTATCATAATATGTACATAAAGTTCAAAATACATAATGGGTCATAATTCATAATGGTCATAATATTATAATGGTTTTTTTTTGAAACCCTGAAGTTTTCAAGATTGTTATACAACAAACCTAACCTAACCTAATGGGTTCTATACAATGGGCTTTTAAAAATATTGAAAAGTTTACTTATTATGACCATTATTTAATATGACCCATATACGTATTTTGAACTTTATATATAGGTATTATGATGCGATCCCAACCTAACCTAATTTCCTTGAAATAAGTTTAATTTATTATATAATTGTACGAAAATGGGTCAAGCACACAACAGACGACTTATTTGCCTTGAATAGTTGATCACCCCTATCTCGTGCTAATATTGTGACCCATTTTGCACGTCGTAGAGGATTTCGTGGAACGCTTAAATTTAAAAATAAAAAATATTAAAATTTAAAAAAGTAATAGCTACTCCATAATAATTTTGTTCCTTGGTAAGTCATAATTTGTGTGCACAAAATAAATTCCTAAAAATCATGAAAACATTATAATTTTAGCTAGAAACGTTTATAAATAAATAGAACTTACGTAAAATAAGACATTCCATCCTTTTTATTTGTTTTTTTGTTATTATTTTTGCTGTTTTTCACCACACATTTTGTCATGATTGACAACTGCCACTGTCTGTGGTCGGAACAAGACTAATAGCCACAGACTACTTACCCTATAGACTCCGCTTCGGAACAGTTTGTCTAGTATCTCATTAAGCCAAAATGGCGGGGCGCGGGGGGCGGAAAGTGCACAATGATTGGCTAGTTCAAAGTCAACGAATAATCAAATGTGCGCGTCGTGGTGCGCGCCAATAGAACCATGGCAACCAATTAGTGTTCTGTGAGCATAAGCATGGCTTACGGGGGCGCCTTTGTATGCGGAGTCTATAGGGTAAGTGGTCTGTGCTAATAGCAAAACTACTGCCCAAGTCGATTCGGCAGTAGTTTTGACTTGCCATTTTTTCGTGCTGATTGTGTATCTAGTATATACTAAATCAATGGTCACTACTATCTTTTTTTAGCACATATATTTTCCGCTCTTTTTACTTTTCAAAAGTACGAGGGCTGGCTGATAAGTTTCCGAAATGAACGATTAAAAAAAATAAAATTAAAAAAGTAAGAATGTCATTCTAATCTCCTGACTTTTACGTAAATACATAGGTGATATTAAGTAATTAACATAAAAATAATAATTTATAATAGTGATCCAAAGAAAATATGTTTTCATTTTTGTGAAAATGGAAAAATCTGAGGTGCGTGCTGTGATTAAGTTTTATGTTTTGAAAGGCAAAACCGCAACTCAGATAAAAACCAAACTTGACTGAGTATTAGGGTCTTCTTAATGATTAAACGAACTTACCTTTAAGTGAAGTTCTATCATAATTATACGAAGGGTTTCGTCCAAAGATATTAGTAACTTGAAATTATATACACATGTAGTATCGCGTAAGCGCTACCACTTCATCACTTGTTTAAGGGAAAAAATGTAGCCAAAACTGGCAACACTTTTTAAAAAAAATATATATATTTCCCTGCCGGGCCCTCATCCAACCATCTTCATTTAGTTTAGAGCCAAAAACGAAATTTATGATATTTCCGATAGGGTAAGGGCGGGCGGGAGTGCGTTACTAATATCTTCGGACGAAACCCTTCGTATAATTATGATAGAACTTCACTTACAGGTAAGTTCGTTTAATCATTAATTATACTCGTGTTTCGTCCTCGATATTAGTAACTTGAAATTATATACACATGTACCTAGATGTTGAGAGATCAATAGGAAATATCAAAATTAATAAACCTTATTTATTGCCAATAGTTAGGTATATTATTTAACGCATAAATAACATAATATAAACAATCTGACAAATACAAATTACCATTAATCAGAATTTAACTTAATTCTCATATCTTAATTATTACGATAAGACAAACATACAGCTCTCGCTAGAGCAGTATTTTCATTGTTCAAATCAACAATAGTTCTATTGTAGAACCTGGCAAAGGTAGTGGAATTGCCACTCCATCCCGCCGATTTCCTAATGGCGTCAAGGCTTACACCAGATTTATAAGCTAGAGACGTCGAAGCGTGTCTGGTGCTATGTGAGGAAAAAATTTAAATGTCAATTCCACTACTTTTCAAGGTTTCTTTGATCCAACGACTAAGTGTTGGAGCTTTAACACAATTATGGGGTTTTCTAAGCCCTATAAAAAGCAAATCAGATTTACACAAGTCCTTTGTCTTATTCATGTAAGTAATCAATGTCCTAGCAGGGCATATCTGAGGGCGTTCTTCAAAAAACGGTAGAACTAAAGTAGGTTGATTAACACCGGCTTTTGAAGTTTTGATAAGTTCTGATATTTTAATTATAATTTTGTCTGAGAGAATAACTACGTTGTGGGTCATTATCATCGAAATTGTTTGTGCTCTGTGAGCTGTTACAAGAGCAAGTAATGTAATGCATTTCATTGAAAGCTGGCGCAGCGTTAATGTTTCGTTAGGAAAGAACGATCCCAAATAATTAAGCACCTTGCTTACATCCCAAGTTACATCATAACGTGGCCTAGGTGGTCTAAGCCTGTACACCCCCTTACAAAATCTTTTGATACGATCATCCTCAGATATTGGTCCCAATATTAGCGAAAGAGCAGACCTGTGACTATTGATTGTTCCGTATTGTCCGCCAACATTGAATAGTTCCGTAAGAAATTCTATAATTAATGGAACTGACGTACAATACATATTAATCTTATGTTCGAAACAGAAATTATACCAACGTTTAAAACAAACATCATACTGCTTCATTGTATTCTCCGACAATGACGCAAGCATGATGTTTACGGCGGAAGACGGGACGCACCGCTGCAAAAGTGCCGTGCTGATAAAGTTCCGGCAACCAGGATAACGTTCGACTGGATGTTCCGGTTGCTGGAATCAAATATGTTCACGTCTTTAGGATCTATTTTTATCGTATTGGATACTAACAAGCGTGTAAATAAGGGGTACCATGGTTGGCTAGGCCAATTGGGCACAACCACTATACCCTCAGCCTTTTCTGAAACAATCTTTCTAAGGGTCTTTAGTATGACAGGCACTGGTGGAAAGGCGTAAAAGAAGAACCCCGACCAATTTATAGTAAATGCGTCATAAGCGTATGCATCTGAGTCCCTATTCCAGGATACGTATCTGTCACATTTTTTATTGATGCGACTTGCAAAAAGGTCAATATTGGGACATCCAAATAGTACAGTTAATTTCCGGAACCCGGCATAGGAAATTTCCCATTCTACATCTGGATGGGAACGTCTGGATTCTATATCTGCGGTAACGTTATCAGTAGACCTTATATAAGAAGCTACGGCAATTATTTTGCGAGCCTCGCACCATTGCCATAAGTCCCTTGTCACTTTTGTGAGGTGGGGGTATTGAATACCTCCCATTCGGTTTATATAAGATACTGTCGTGGTGTTGTCAACTCGTAAAAGTATCTGACAGTCGTAACAGTCTTTTGCAAAAATTTTTAGGGCAAAAAAGGCAGCCAATAGTTCCAGCTGATTAATGTGTAACAAACTTTCCGCTTGGGACCATCTGCCGTTAGCCGTCTGATCCCCGCAAGCTGCCCCCCACCCCGTTGTGGAAGCGTCAGAAAATATTTCAATCAAGAAACTATCATCCCTAATACGGTGGTCAAAATGGCGTATAGCATTGATCCACCAGTTGAAATCGGAGAGGAGAGTATCGGGGATATTCATTAATCGGTCATAATCATCATGTCCCAGTAGATTGAGGTATTTAATACGTTCTATTTGTTTCGTATATAACCAGCCGTATTCCACGGCTGGGCAAACCGATATTAATAGTCCGATCAACTGTGCAAACCTTCTAATTTTGCAGCGTTTTAGTTGCTTGAAAAACTCTAATTCACGAATAATACGATCTCTTTTTTCAAATGGCAGGCTTACTTGCCATTTATGGGAGTCTATTATAAAACCGAGATATTTGCAAGCGTTCGCTGGAATGCGATTGCTTTTTTGTTCATTTATTAGGAATCCCAGAGATTTCAATAGATTTTCGGTTGTTTGTACATTATTTTTACATTCTTGGTAAGAATCACCAATTAGGTAAATATCATCTAAATAAATTGATGATATGAAACCACATGAACGTAATAATTTTATGATTGGTTTCATTAATTTGGTGAATATATAAGGGGCTGTGCAAAGTCCGAACGGGAGTACATTAAATTGGTACAGTTTTGAATCCAAAATGAATCTGAGATATTTTCTGGAATCCGGGTGAACTTTAATTAAAAAATACGCGTCTTTTAAATCCAACGTGGCCATAAAGCAGTCTTTAGATACCAGTTTCAAAACAGTTCGCAAATCTTCCAGTTTAAAATGTTGTGTAGGAATAAATTGATTTAATTCTTTTAAATTAAGTATAAATCTCATGCTCCCATTTGGTTTTTGCACTAAAAAAGCTTTGGATACGAATTGATCTGAACTTGGTTCGCATTCTGAAATAGCTCCTATGGATAGATTATTGATAGATTCGTTAAAGCAACGTCTTTCTGAATCTGAACGATATGATACTGTGGGACAGGTGGATTGACGTACTGGTTTATCAAAAAATATTTGATACCCGTTTACCCAAGACAAAACAATTTTGTCACTGGTGATCAGTGACCACTGTTCATAAAATTCAGCGAGTTGACCAGCATAAGGGTGGTTCTTGCGTTTCGTTCAAATTTCATCAAATTTGAGAATCGGTTTTTTTTTTCGTTTTTTTATAAGAAGTTTCATGTATTTAAAAACAATAGATACCAATGAAAGGCACCTTTATAACTTAATTATATTCATGATAAAGTGACGGGAGGTAATGAACCCTAGGAGGGTAATGAAAATCGCCTGGAAGGTAATGAATTACACTTGGAAGGTGATGAAAACCGCATGGAAGGAAATTAACAAGGCTCAGGCTAGGCTTTAGGCGTTTAGGCTTGGATGATATCTGAGTGAAATTATGATCATATATGGAAAATGAGACTGATAATAAGATTGGATGCGTTCAATGGATTAATATAAAGATATTAGGGAGTATAATTTTTAATCAGCCTTTGAAATAAGTATAAATCAAACAAATCCAAAATAGGAAATGTTAATTTAGGGTTAGATAAATACAAATTACCTATTCCTTGGAATGTCGATATCAACTTACATTATCAACTATCATAACAAACAGAAATAGGATAATTTTTATTTACTAAGCCAGCCACAATTAAGTAATAACTTAAGGTTTTTAAATGAAACGTAACAAATAAGCATAACTTAACACAAACATAACTAATAATATACTACATTTGTACAATTAACAAATTGTACAAATGAGGTCAAAACAAAACCTCGCGTGATAAAAATATTAATTAGCAATTATAATTTTTAATTGCTTAAAAAAAAATTTTTTTTAAGTAAAGTAATTATAATATATGTAATGCTATTTGTTTAATACAATATTAATATTTTTTTCTCCATCTTTATCTTTGCTTACATTGTGCTCTTGCACTTATGTCCTTAATGCTACAAATTTTCTTCTATTCCTTTTTCTTTAGGTATTTTAATCGCTCTATTTCTTTTTAAACTTTATAAAGCACTGGGTTATTTTTAATTTCTTCATATTTTTGGCGTTTTCCTTTTTTATCTATCTCTGGTAAGTTTTTCATCTTTTATATGTTTTTTCTTTGTTCTTGCCATTGTAGTCTCTGAAAGATGAAGGGACCAAAATACATATATATGGGATTTGGACTAACAACCACAATAATACTTTCAGAATAAATAGTAGTAGTAGAATTGAAAACTCGATTAAATCATTGGAAAAAACCATGTTGCAGCAGCAATATTAAATTTGCCACCCATGCTTAATATTTTTTTTTTTTACATTACATGTACTTCTTGAAGTCACCGACTTATATTATTATGTGTACCAAATTTCAACTCAATCGGTCCAGTAGTTTTGTAGCAAATTAGCTGTCACACAGACGAACAGACAGACGGACATACGGACAGTTGGACAGACAGGCACGCGTGTGATCCTATCAGTGTTCCGTTTCTTTTTTTGAGGTACGGAAACCTATAAAGGATGATATATTAAGTTAGTAACTCGCATTACTGTTTGTTTAAAAAACGTTTGCAAGCTGTTTCTCAAAACAATGTTGATAAACTTAGGCGATCAAAGAAATTAACATACATTCTCACTTTTGGTTTTATAATATTAGAATACACTTGGAAAGCTTGGTTTATTTTGGGAACAGAAAGGTATTCATTCCCTACCAAAGGTTATCATTACTTTCCATTAAAAAAAAACGCAAAATAGAAGGTAATGAATTGGACGGTAATGAATATTTGCCCTTTGATCCTAATTTGCTTATGTTGCCTGTGTGCCTGTTCTACTAGATTTAATATGTAATAACAATTCAATACAAGGACCTCGGTTAACTACCACCAATATTTAAAAAAAAAAACTTACTCAATAAATTGCAGGATGGCGATGAAGTTTAGGCAATACCAAAGTTCTCTCCGTGCCACAATATCGTCGTTATTTTTATAACCAGGCGACTAGGGTCCGTCCGCTCAGAGCTCTTGCGCACGAAACTGAGCGGGACTGGCAAGGGGTAGGTGCATGCCGCTTTTGGATGTCCACAAGTAACTTAAAACTTGCACGTTACTCATCGGGGACGGGAATGAGATTTTTGATTTGACAAAACTAAAACCTTGATTCTTTTAAGGTTAATACAGTATTAAAAATTAGTCAACCCGAATTATATATTGTTTATTTGTTGCTTAACATGATAAAATGACAGAAATCGTAATTACTTGCAAAACTTGAGAATAAAAAAATATTAAAGCCTCTGAATGCTCGTTGGAAACAGGAGGGGGATGAGATATTGGCATGTTTTTTATCATTTACTTGATTTAATTAATACTAAATTCTATACGCGTTCGATGGTACCGAAAGTACTTTTAGGCTGTAATAACCCTATTAAAAAAGATCTTTAATAAATCTTAAAATCATACCACTTTCTCCCCTGGAAACGTGATTTGAACGAAACGCAAGAACGACCCATAACATACCGGGTTTAACGGCGGTAAGTTTGCTTGCCCCGATGCGATGACCTGTGCGACGAGGTCCCCTGCCGACGATTGGCCGGTGCTGCAGGCTGCTGTTTCGGCGTCGGACCCTTCTGTTGTCTGCGGGCCGGGGGTCCCGCCCTCCAGTTTAAATTCTTCGGTAACTTTGACGAACCTTGTTTCTGTTTGTGTGCATCCATCTTTATATCAGTACCAGATCTGGATACTGCCTTAGCTGTCTTTAGAGTATCTGACAAGTTCTCGCCGAAGAGGTACTGATCTATTTTTGTAGTTTCTACTTGGTCTCTAAAGTCCTTTTTTAGCGAGTATAAAAGGAATTTTCTGCGGGTCTCTGAATTGCAGTGTTGTATGTCACATAGAATACGTCCAACTTCCATTAATTCTTTTGAGACATTTGTCCCTGGACCTTAATTGCAATGTTAACATACGCCCTACGCCTGTAATTGCCGCTGCGATTTGTTTTTGTCGAAATTCGATGGCTTTATCTCTTTTTTCCACGGCTTCAGTTGACGCCGCTTTTATCTCGGCGTTAAGTTGCGGGGCGGCAATTTTCTTGCAATTTTTGGGCACTAAATACCTGTTCAGTAAATCCTGTCTTGCTTCTTTTTCTAGCCCTGATGTGGTTATGTATTCGAATCTACAAGCCACTTCTATGTTTATATCTTCACCGTATTCTTGGGTTGCCGAAGACGGGTCGACTCCCAATATTTCCAACAAATCCGACTGGCTAATGCCATCTTCATTGTTAATGTCAAGGTCCACGCAGGGAGCTGATGGTGGTATATTGCCAGTCGACGAGATTTCATTCGACGGACCAGCAATCTGTTCGTCGTTACTGGGCGGGGCCACAACTGGAGGTAACGGTGAGATTGTAACCCTCTGTTGCGGTGGCTCGGACGGCGGCACATAATCGCGCGGGCACGCGGTTTTGTCTCGGTCTGGAAGCATAATTATTGCTTCAAGCATTTGCGAGTAATATGTTCGCTAATAATTACAATGCGGTGGAAAGGCCCTATAGACCATCCTGAATGCATTAGTACTTATGTAGCCAAATATATATATATATGTCGCAGTACGACATTTTGTATAGAGGCTGTTTGTAGAATGCCCAAGCCTAATTATTAAAAATCGAGATTGTCTATGCTTGGAGTGTGTTTGGTTGGAATGGTGGGTAGTTTAGAAAAGGAAGGTACAGGGGAATAACCGCCATTGCAAACAACCTCACCGCATTCTATTAAATTTTAGTTTAATAATTAATCGTAATATATCCGAATCATCCCTTTGTATTATTCTGTGTTTGTGTTTAATAATTAAACTGTGGCTTGTTAAATCAATTTTGTGTATGATTGTGATACCACCTGAATCTGGAAAACCATGGCGGACAATAACTCAAATGATGATGATCAAGGTGGATTATCTCATCCTTCGACATCAGAAGTGCGATCCCGATCAACATGCCTGACAGAACCAAGTGCAGATGGCGATGAAAAATTTCGCTTGATTTTAGAACAACAAAACAAAAATTTTCTTGCTTTGCTACAAGCGATGAAACCGCCAAATACAAAGGAGAATATTCAACTTCCTGAATTTGATTCTGAAAAACAAAATATGGACGCACGAGCCTGGGTAACCACTGCTGATATGTGTATGGCCGATTCGCAGCTACAAGGTGCGTCACTTATGATAGCTCTTAGCCGAGCATTAAAAGGACAAGCGTCCGCATGGCTGTCCCAAGTTTCGTTCCCTGGAATGACATGGATGGAGTTTAAAGAGATTTTTATCGCGAGGTACGATTGTCCCGAGACACCAGCTGCATCCCTTATAAATTTTAACAATAGTACACCAAAAGAAGGTGAGTGTCTCTCTGCTTATGCAGCGCGTGTGCTTACGTCACTCATGTCACGCTGGAAAAATTTAACCCAAGAACAAATAGGCATTTCAACTGTTTTGGCTCATTTGTCACATATTGATTCACGTGTCCAGCGTTTGGCGTTTACCACCGAGATTGGTACTAGGAATAAATTACAGCAAGAGTTACGTGCGATGTCATTTCTAAAAAGGAAACATACACCACACGAACCTGATTTAGATATAAAACGCTTTAAAGTCACCCCTACGCATGTTACACCCAAGTGCTATAGGTGCGAGGAACTAGGGCACAAGGCACCTATGTGTCGCCTCAGAAGAGACTCCAGGACGGATGGAAAACCTCAACCTGCAAGTTTTTCATCAGCCATCGCCTCGAACACTTCGACAAAGAATAGAGACCCCAGTTCCGTCACCTGTTTTAAGTGCAAGCTTCGGGGCCACTATGCAAATAAGTGTCCAACATCGACCAGCCAAGGGCGTCTCTTCAGCGGCAACGCTGCAGGTGGCAGTGGCAGCGTCAGCGGCCCGGGAGCGACACCAGAGCAACGTCGCGTCAACATGTGCGTGGTCAACGCGCCTACTGGGATATTGCGCCACTCTGGTGAGTCATTTGTATTCTGTTATGACTCCGGAGCAGAGTGTTCACTTATCCGAGAATCTGTTTTGCCTAAGTTTACTGGTGAGCATATTTATACTGTTGTAACAATGACTGGTATTGGTCAAACTTCTGTGAACAGTAATTTAAAAATTAAAACTTGTGTACAAATTGATGACCTTTCTCTAGGCATCATTTTTCATGTGTTGCCGGACGATTATATACAGCACGACGTTGTCATTGGTCGTGAGATTTTAGCTAGTGGTATAGAGGTTAACATGACCTCAGACCACTTAACTTTTAAGAAGGTAGAGTCAGACATAGAGTCGAACATAGAGTCGAACATAGAGTCGAACATAGAGTCGAATGTAGAGTCGAACATAGAGTCGAATGTAGAGTCAATTTTATAGCCAATTGTAGTTCAAAATATCGTCTCCAGTACAGAGTCCAATGTCACATCGCATATTATTTTACAAGTGGAATCGGATATAGAAAAATTTAGTAACATTAATACGGATATTCCTTCTGACTACAAGCCAAAACTAACTTCAATTTTAAGCGAATTTAAAGAGCGATTTATCGATGGAACACCGAGTACACCTGCGAAAGCAGAGCCCATGCAAATCAGACTTAAGGATCCTAATAAAACGGTTTGTCGTCGTCCCTATCGCTTGAGTCCTGACGAACGACAAGTAGTACGCAACAAAGTCGACGAACTGCTTACCTCTAATGTGATCCGCCCCAGCTCATCTCCATTTGCCAGTCCTATTCTTCTCGTTGAGAAGAAGGATGGGTCTGAGCGCATGTGTGTAGATTACCGGGAACTGAACGATAACACCGTGCCTGACAGATTTCCTTTACCAATAATTTCTGACCAAATCAATAGGCTCCATGGTGCAATGGTGCTCATTATTTTACGACCCTTGATATGGCTAGCGGCTTCCACCAAATTCCCGTACACCCGGACTCTATTGAACGCACTGCTTTCGTTACACCAGATGGGCAGTACGAATATTTAACAATGCCCTTTGGATTGCGTAATGCTCCATCGGTTTTTCAGCGTGCAGTGATCAAAGTGTTAGGAGACCTTGCCAATTCATATGTCGTGGTATACATGGACGACATTATGGTTGTCGCGTCCGATGTAGAGCAAGCTCTTCAAAGGTTACATGTCGTTTTAGATGTATTAACAAAATCAGGGTTCTCGTTTAACCTTAAAAAGTGCACATTTCTTAAACGTAAAGTTGAATACTTGGGTTTTGAGGTGAGTTCTGGTGAAATTAGGCCAAACCCAAAAAAAATAGAGGCTCTAGTAGATTTACCCCCTCCAAGCACGGTGACACATCTACGACAATTTATTGGGCTTGCATCGTATTTCCGCCAATTTATTCCCAAATTTTCACAAATAATGGCACCTTTGTATGCTCTGACGAATATCTCGAAAGGTAACATTAAATGGGAAGCTTCGCATGAGGTTATTAGGCAAAGTGTCATCTCTATCTTGACCAAGAACCCGGTATTGACCATTTTTGATCCCAATTGCCCAATCGAACTACACACCGATGCGAGTTCAGTGGGCTACGGTGCAATTCTAATGCAAAAAAAGGACGGTAAACGATGTGTTATTGCTTATTTTAGTAAACGCACCACAGCTGCGGAGTCAAAGTACCACTCTTATGAGTTGGAAACTCTCGCAGTTGTGAATGCAGTTAGGCATTTCCGCCATTATTTGCATGGACAAAAGTTTGTCGTTATGACGGATTGTCATGCTTTACAGTCTACGCGAAAGAAGCTGGATCTCACGCCTAGAGTTCATAGGTGGTGGGCATTTTTGCAGTCGTTTGACTTTGACATTATTCATGTCGATGGAAAGCGAATGCAATACGCCGATTTCTTTTCGCGAAACCCAGTGCCTGAGCATGAGGAAAAGCCTCCGGTTAGGAAAGTAGAGCAGAAATCTGTTAATGTTGCCGATCTATCAAAAAATTGGCTGTTAGCTGAACAGCAACGCGACGAGGAAATTTCAGATCTAGTTGCGAAACTAAACGATGGAAACCTTGACGACGGTATTTCCAAAACTTATGAGTTTAGGTCCGGTATATTACATCGGAAAGTACAGCGCAAAAACCGAACTCGTTGCCTCCCCATTTTACCAAGAGCTTTAAGGTGGTCTGTAGTTAATACAACCCATGAGTCTTTAATGCACCTCGGATGGGAGAAAACGCTTGAGAAAATCTGTAATCATTACTGGTTTGAAAACATATCGAAATTTGTTAGGAAGTTTGTAGATAACTGTGTCACTTGCAAAATTTCCAAGTCTCATTCAGGCAAAATTTCCGCTGAATTACACCCAATTCCGAAGGTTGCAATACCGTGGCACACCCTTCATATAGACGCAACCGGTAAACTAAGTGGTATAAATGCAAAAAAGGAATACCTTTTCGTCATTATTGACGCATTCACAAAATTTGTTTTGCTACATCATACCAAAAACATTGACACCGCCAGTAGTATCAGAGCTTTAAAAAGCTGCGTAGCTTTATTTGGCGCACCTACTCGTGTGATTGCAGATCAGGGACGTTGCTTCGCAAGCACTGACTTCAGAGAGTTCTGTGCTTCTCACAATATTTGTTTGCATTTGATAGCGACCGGAAGTTCTCGAGCCAATGGTCAGGTAGAGCGAGTTATGAGTACGCTCAAAGGTATGCTAACGGCCGTTGAAACCAGTAAGGAGCGATCATGGCAAGACTCTCTTTTAGATGTGCAGTTAGCACTAAATTGCACAGTCAATAGGGTAACTAAATATAGTCCTCTGGAATTACTGATAGGTAGAGTTGCGCGTCCACTTGAGTTGATGTTTGCTGACGAAACTGAAATAGACATTGATGATGTAAGAGCTGATGCGGTTGTTAATATGGACAAAAGTGCTACGTACGACAAAGCAAGATTTGATTCCAGTAAAGCCAATTTTCGACGATTTTCTGAAGGCGATTTTGTTCTTCTCAAAAACGAAGAAAGAAATCAAACCAAACTTGACGCTAAGTATAAGGGACCTTTCAAAATTGTAGAAGTTTTAGAAGGTGATAGGTACACTTTAAAAGCACTAACTGGTAATCGACAGTATAAGTATGCTCATGACCGCTTAAGGAAAATGCCAGATGTTAATGTTCCTACAGAATTCGATGACTATGCAGAGTCTGTCAACTTAGATGCCGGCCAAAGTTCAGGGCTGTAGTTTCTTATTTCTTTTGTTCTTTTTTTAAGCGCTATTTTTAGTTTTTATTAATCGTTTTTAAACGATGAATTGCTGAGTGCTGGTTAGGCACTATTGTTTTTTTTGCTATTGCTGGTTAAGCAATAGTAGCAGAGTGCTAGTTGGGCACTATTAATTATTTTTGCTATTGCCGGTTAGGTAATAGTAGCAGAGTGCTGGTTAAGCACTATTTATTGTTTTTTTGCTAATGCTGGGTAAAGCATTAGTAGCAGAGTACTGGTTAAGTACTAAGTTGATTTTCACTGCTGGATAAGCTGTGATGCAGAGCGCTAGTTTGTTTTAATTTGTTAAAGAGCGATAGAAATAGTGTAATGAGTTTGTTGTATCGTATGACATATTTGCATTTTATTGATTTATTATCTGGCAGACCTTTGTATTAACTGTATTTAACGTCATAGTGTGTCTGACCAATTCTTACCCGTTGGTCAGGATAGCCGAGTGAACTCGTTACTCCCGTGGACCTATATCTTGTTTCAGATATTTCATCACACGAGGACGTGTGAAAAATCAGAATGGCCGTGTCGCAGTACGACATTTTGTATAGAGGCTGTTTGTAGAATGCCCAAGCCTAATTATTAAAAATCGAGATTGTCTATGCTTGGAGTGTGTTTGGTTGGAATGGTGGGTAGTTTAGAAAAGGAAGGTACAGGGGAATAACCGCCATTGCAAACAACCTCACTGCATTCTATTAAATTTTAGTTTAATAATTAATCGTAATATATCCGAATCATCCCTTTGTATTATTCTGTGTTTGTGTTTAATAATTAAACTGTGGCTTGTTAAATCAATTTTGTGTATGATTGTGATACCACCTGAATCTGGAAAACCATGGCGGACAATAACTCAAATGATGATGATCAAGGTGGATTATCTCATCCTTCGACATATATATATATATATATATATATATATATATATATATACAGGGTGTCCAGTAAATAATGGATAACCTTCTACCCATCTATGGGGCACCTCAGGCTGGTCCCGAAAAAGGACTTACAGGTTTACTAAAAGTTGCATGGTTTTCGAGATGATCGAACTTTTCTATTTTCTTAATAATTAGCACCTTGCTTCACTGTAATGACCGCCAAGGCCACAAATAAAGAGATTTTGTCGTTCTGTTTGCTGTTAAATATTCTTTAATAGTGATGCTAACGGATGTGTCTTAGAGCATTATGGTAGCGACACTAATTTCTTGTTAAACATATCTTAATTTATAACATCACATTTTGCTTTAAAGTTTGAAACAACTTTGACTGCTTGTGGTGAAAAAAAATTGTATGAAGACCAGAGTGGCCAATATGTTGAAAAATAGTGTATCTAATACTGATTCTAAACTGGTATAACACATGGTGTTTACGTCTTTACAGATAAAGTTATTGCTGTTAGTATTCACTAAGAGCGAATTTTACCAAAACACCAAGTTATCGATAAGTAACTCTTTCCTTGATTGGGTTAGTCATATCATAAAAAACGCTTCTCTTATGAAAACCAACGTCTAATTACTGCAAATGAATCACAGAATACTTGAAACCTACATCAACAATAATATTTTTAAATAAAAACCAAAATCTGTTTATTAAAAACAATACTGTTTAGTTACTATAACAAGTGTCCAATCAAGAAAGAGTTGAGAAACTTGATGTTTTGGTAAATAAAACGTGTCTACGACATGTTTGTTTAGTGACAGCAAGTGAAAACCAGATATAACGAATGTGAAATGCGACTACTTATTTGGTACTTACATTTATTCAACTTTTAATGCAATTCTTTTATTAGTTTTAAATAATATTTAGGATGTTAACTAAGTACATACTTTGCTTACAATCTCTCCTTTCTCTGCTGAGTAATACATACTTTTTTACAATTTTATTACCTAATGTGTATTTTCGGCTATGAATTTTTTATCCGTTTTGATGTTTTCTTTTGACTTTTATCAAGTACAGTTTTGATTCCACGAAGAACCATATTTTGGGTAACTATTTGGATTTTGTTTGCGACGACCTAGTTAGCTTTGCCCTGGACTTCGAAAAGGATATAACGACATGCCTAGGCATCAATACGAACCCCGTGAGTATGCTAATATGCATTATATTTATGGAGAATGCAAAGGCAATGCCAATGCAGCTGCTGCATTGTACGCAAGCAGATATCCGAATACTCGTCATCCCGATTACCGAGTTTTTGTAAGAGTCCACAATGCTTTTTGTGAAGGGAGAATGCCTGGTCAAAGTTTGGGTGGTAATGGTGAAGGCAGACCTCGAGATACGAGCATTGAGGAACTTGTGCTCGCTGAACTGGAAACAGATCGCTCAACTTCTACACGAGCTATATCAAGAAGTTACAAAGTCGACCGTTCACAACATTTTAAAAAGACACCAACAATACCCATTCCATATCACAAGGGTGCAAACTCTGGAACCTAGGGACTATGCTCCTAGAGTAGAATTTTGTCGTATCATGTTAAGAAAAATGGAAGAAGATCCAATGTTTTTCGATAAAATTCTGTGGAGTGACGAATCTACCTGCCAAAGAGATGGTTTCTTCAACATGCATAACTACCATAGCTGGCAATTAAAAGGAGAGAATCCACATTTAATGCGAGAGGATCACTCCCAATATCAATTTAAAATTATTTTGTGGTCGGGGATCTTAAACGGGAAAATAATTGGTCCTTTTGATCTATCCCAGACTTTGAATGGAGCCAGATATTTGGAGTTCCTTGAAAACGAACTTCCCATTTTATTGGAAGATGTGCCCTTAAACGTAAGAACGACGATGTGGCTGCAAAATGATGGTTGCCCTGCTCATTTCGCGGTTCAAGTTCGAAATTACCAAAATGAAACTTTTCCTAATAGACGGATCGGCCGTGCGGGTCCTATAGCATGGGCTCCACGCTCTCCGGACCTGAACCCGCTGGATTATTTTTTTTGGGGTTGCTTAAAAGAAAAAGTTTACTCCAAACCAATTAACTCTGTGCAAGAACTGCGTCAAAATATTCAAACGGCTGTTCAAGAAATTACCGAACGACAGTACACCCGAATGTTAAAAAGAAATTTTATTAAAAGGTGCAGAGCTTGTATCAGAGTTGAGGGAAGGCAGTTCGAACACTTGTTATAGTACCTAAATAGTATTGTTTTTAATAAACAGATTCGGTTTTTATTTACAAATATTACTGTTGATGTAGGTTTCAAGTATTCTGTGATTCATTATTTTGCAGTAATTAGACGTTGGTTTTCATAAGAGAAGCGTTTTTTATGATATGACTAACCCAATCAAGTAAAGAGTTACTTATCGATAACTTGGTGTTTTGGTAAAATTCGCTCTTAGTGAATACTAACAGCAATAACTTTATCTGTAAAGACGTAAACACCATGTGTTATACCAGTTTAGAATCAGTATTAGATACACTATTTTTCAACATATTGGCCACTCTGGTCTTCATACAATTTTTTTTCACCACAAGCAGACAAAGTTGTTTCAAACTTTAAAGCAAAATGTGATGTTATAAATTAAGATATGTTTAACAAGAAATTAGTGTCGCTACCATAATGCTCTAAGACACATCCGTTAGCATCACTATTAAAGAATATTTAACAGCAAACAGAACGACAAAATCTCTTTATTTGTGGCCTTGGCGGTCATTACAGTGAAGCAAGGTGCTAATTATTAAGAAAATAGAAAAGTTCGATTATCTCGAAAACCATGCAACTTTTACTAAACCTGTAAGTCCTTTTTCGGGACCAGCCTGAGGTACCCCATAGATGAATAGAAGGTTATCCATTATTTACTGGACACCCTGTATATATATATATATATGTAAACCCTGTGGCGAAACAGTCCTGTAAACTGATCTGAGTACAAGGGTCTTTATTATAAGCAGCGGTATAGTCCTATAGACTACCCTGAGTGCATTAATTATGTTACTAGACAAGGAATATGCATTACATGCAATTCTAGAATAATGCGGCGAGATAGTCCTATAGACTACTCTGAATGCATTGGTTATGTTACTAGGTAGACAAAGAATTTGCATTAAGTACATGCAATTCTCCAATAATGCGGCGAAATAGTCCTATAGACTACTCTGATTGCATCATTACGAAAATTAACGTAACATGAAATTTATATATAAAAAGTGGGTAGTTCCAGGTTTGTAAGTACTAGCCATCTTGGTAGTCCAGATCTTTCGGTGCGGCCTGCGACAGCGACGACGAGCTCGAGGAACATCGAGAACACGCCGAAGACGAGGAAGATGAGGAATCACGCCTGCTATGGCACGTTTCTTTTATATCTTTTTCGAGTTGCTTCAAACGTTTCTTAAGAAACTCGATTTCGTTCTCATTCCTACGTTTCGGCATGACGAAAAAACACGAACTAGTAGCACAAGTGGAGTGGTTGAGCACTAAATTGCGAATGAAGATGGTTGGATGAGGGCCCGGCAGGGAAATATATATATATTTTTTTAAAAAAGTGTTGCCAGTTTTGGCTACATTTTTTCCCTTAAACAAGTGATGAAGTGGTAGCGCTTACGCGATACTACATGTGTATATAATTTCAAGTTACTAATATCGAGGACGAAACACGAGTATAATTCACCATCTTTAAGCACAGTTCACACTTGGGTTACCGACTTCAGACGCGGTCGGCAGAGCTGTAAAGATGCTCCCCGCAGCGGACGGCCCAATGAGGTATCGACTCCAGAAATGATCAATAAAATAAAAAAAATTGTATTAGATGATCGCCGTGTGAAGTTGGTGGAAATAGCAGAGATAGTAAACATTTCAAATGAACGTGTTTTCAACATTTTGCACCAACATTTGGAAATGAACAAGCTTTGTGCTCGTTGGGTGCCGCGGCCCGCGTCTGTTGACAGACGAGCAAAAACAACAACGCAAGGATGTTTCGGAGGAATGTTTGGAGAAGTACAGGCGTAATCCTAACGAGTTTTTACGTCGATACATAACAGTTGACGAGACGTGGATCCACCACTACACGCCGGAGACAAAAGAACAATCTAGGCAGTGGACGAATCGGGGTGAGCCCGCCCCAAAGAAGGCAAAAACGATTTTGTCAGCCGGTAAAGTAATGGCGACCGTATTCTGGGATTCCAAAGGAGTGATTTTTGTAGATTACCTCCAAAAAGGAAGAACGATAAATACCCAATATTATGCTGACCTGCTACAATATCTTAGGCCTACTGTCCACGGCGGCGTCATTTGACGCTTGCATGCAACCTACAAAAGACGACAGGCGTATTTTGCGGCCTGGGTGTGTCCACGTAATCGTCATGCAATCGTCATCCAAGCTACAAAACGGTAGTTCTTTCAAGATTAGCGTCGCGAAAGCGGGTGTTTTAATTGGGAAAATGTCAAGTGATGATGAAGATGCGATTAAAGCACAACTTTATTAGAAGACGACGACGGCGTAGATTGTATTGGCTTCATCCATACATCGAAAAAAATATAAATTGTAGATTGTTTGTTGCTGCTCCAAGCTCTATCCGTTATATCTTTTTTCGATTATTCTTGTAACTTGTTATTATACAGACAAGGATACTGTTCAATTATGTGAACAAAGTTGGCTGCTGAGGCCGCCATTTTATAAAATAAGCACGTGTTTGCGTCTCGCATTACGCTTGAGTATACTGACATGCCGCTGCACGAGCTACATGACGATCGTCTGACGAATCTGACGATACGCAAATGCGACGTTGCCGCTTCGTGGACACAGTTTCGTTCTTTTCTACGCAAGATGCATGCAATCGTCACGCAAGCGGTAAATGACGAAAGCGTGCGTCTGACGAGCGGCTGCGTGGACAGTAGGCCTTAGTGACGCAATAAAAGAAAAAAGGCCTCACTTGCACAAGAAGAAAATTTTATTGCATCAAGACAACGCCCCTGTTCACACGGCTAAAGTCGCAATGGCCAAAATCGAGGAGTTGCACTTCGAATTGTTACCACATCCCCCATATTCGCCGGATTTGGCCCCTTGCGACTTCCACCTGTTTCCAAATCTTAAAAAGTGGCTAGGTGGACAAAAATATTCCTCGAACACTGAAGTCATAGAAGCTGTAAATGGGTATTTTGAGGGACTTGATGAATCATTCTTTCGAAATGGGATAATGGCCTTGGAGAAACGTTGGGCTAAGTGTGTGGACTTAGAAGGTACCTGTTATATATCTCTTGGTGTTGAATGACACAACTATTTAATATAATCAGACTTTATTAATATTATAGGATAATTAGGATACAAGGTAAGAGTCGACGTGTGTGTCGGGCGGCGGCCATGACGTAAGAGAGAAAGAGACCGTCGGTAGAGCGAGATAGCTAACAACATAAAGGTAGACACAGATAAGCTATCTAACATCTTCCCTTTTTTAGAAGACGAAGATTTCAGGGTTTTAAGGTAAGTGACATTTACATTTATCGGCTAAAATTGTAAGACCATGAAACCTTTTACAAAACGAAACGTAACTGTCAGACTGACATGACGTATGACATATTGACAATATAACCTAAGACAGACGAGTAACTATTTTAATTTTACAAGTTAACATCGTTTACATTATATAATGAAAATACACACTTATTCTAAATAACGTGCTGGCGCTCTAATTAATCTGCCACTACGCGACGTTCGTGACATATTGTTAGGAACGACAGGGACATTAACATTTTGATTAGCAATTGTGTTACTAACATTTCCTTTGTTTTCAGGTACAACCTCGGATGCCTGAGATGAGTGTTTAAGAATATGCTGACGATTACGACGAAATTCTCCGTGCGGGGATTTTATAATAAAGCTACGCGGCTCGCTACAAGCTTCCGAAATCATACCAGGAACCCAAACACTATGTGGTTTATGTTTGAAATACACTGTATCACCCTTGCAAACTTCTGGTAACGACTTTGAATGTTTATTATAATAAAGCGTTGAATATGACTTTTGTTTATCTATATTATCTTTCAACAATTTATTATCAACTAGTTTAGGTGACAGTTGTGAATCACAGACTGGAATTTTGGATCGTAAGTACCTTGACATAGATAGTTGTGCTGGTGAATAACCTGTAGTATTCTTAGGAGTATTTCTATACATTAATAATGCGTAGTAAGGATCAGTGTTGTCTGATTTACATTTTCTTAGCATTTGTTTGATTGAGCCTACACTTCTTTCCACCAAGCCATTTGATCTGCTTAAATAAGGACTTGAAGTAGTGAAATGAATATTCCACTCTTTAGTAAAAGTTTTAAATTCTTTACTGGAAAATGGAGGACCATTGTCAGACACTATGACTTCTGGTATTCCATGTCTTGAAAATATGGACTTTAATTGAGCAATAATAGTTTTTGCGTTTGAATTATTGTTCAATAGTGCTAGTTCTACATACTTAGAATAGTAGTCCACCACGATAAGGTATTTGTCATTGTCAAAATCAAATAAATCAATACCGACTTTATTCCATGGCAGTAATTTATATTCATGGTGAATAATTGGCTCTTTACTGTTATTTCTAGAGTACGTCAGACAAGTAGGACAATTGCTCACAATTTTTTCTATATCATTATTGATATTTGGCCAATATACAGTTGACTTGGCTAGACGTATACAGCTATTGATACCTTGGTGACCTTCATGTGACAATTTTAATACATATTCTCTCATAGACTCTGGTATGACAATTTTATCAGACATAAAAAGTAAGCTATCTATGACACTTAATTTGTCTTTTAATGAGAAATAAGGCTTTATAGAATGACCAACAGACTTTTTATGTTCTGGCCATCCACATTGACAATATTGAATAACTTGGCTCAAAACAGGATCTTGACTAGTTAGCATTTTAATTTCACTTAATTTTTCTGAACTAACAGACAAATTTGATATGACAAAGTTCACATGTAAGTCTATATCATTTTCGAGGTCGAGTAAAGCAGATTCATTCAACGCTGCTCTGGACAAAGTATCAGCAATATATAGAAAACGACCAGGTTTAAGGTCTCTGCCCACTACACCGTATCATACCATGACCGTAATAGGAACGTATCAGACAAAAAAATATTCTTTGTATGGAAAAGTATGAGACCATGCCCACTAGACCGTTCCGTCACCGACCATCACCGTAGCGTGCCATGCACGGAGCGTCGTGAATTGTCGGAGGGAATATTTTGCCGGTCCGGACGCGCTCCTTGCCCGGCACGCGACGTTGTCAGACCGCTGCTCGCCGGCGGCGACACGGGTTACAACCGCGTATGATGACCGTTCTAAACTCGTTGCAACGCGTTGCCATTTTTCACTTGCGCTCTTGTCAGTCTAATAGCATCAGTTCTGTGAGTCACATCATAATAATTAAAATGGAAGACGAAAAACTTATTGAAAGTGTCCGAAAATACGAGTTAATATATAATTTAAAACATCCAAAATATATGGATAGCATCAAGAAAGACCTTGTTTGGAAGGAAATTGGGGAGCAACTAAAACAACCTGGTAAGTTATTATTAATGCATATATTTATTTTTCTTTCGTTCGTATTCGATATTTACGCATACTTCCGACAAAAGCAAACGTGAGTGTTCAGTTTGTGGCATTTTTTTAGTAATGTTAACTAGCCTATACCCTATACCCTTTCATTTTCATTTTCTTTAGTTATCTCTGTTGTATTTGTATACGTACAATTTTTAAGAAAGCCAGTCTAATTGTCCTTCTGACGTTTGGAAATAGTCAGCAAACTGATTGCGTACATTAAAAGCGGAAGAAATTGCATTACCCCCTTGATGGCGCAGGTTATTGAATCGAACAGTATCCGCTGCCGCTGGAATTGTGCATTCACCGCGTCTTATAAAATTATACAGGATACAGGTTGTTGTAACAACCTTTTCTGCGTACTCTGGTTTTAAATGCATTCGTCTATTGTAAATCCTAAATTTTTGGCTTAAGATCCCAAACGCATTTTCGACTACACGTCGAGCTCGGCAAAGGCGGTAATTAAATTGGCGTTTCTTAGGATCGGCTATTGATTGCTGTGATGGATAGGGTCTTAGCAAATTATTTCTTAAGGGGAAAGCTTCGTCTCCTAATATAACACATGGCGTCTTTACAGTCGACCCAGGAAGATAAATATCATCAGGAAGATTTAACTTATTTTGTATCAAAGCTTTTCCCATTTTTGATTTGGATAAAATTCCACTATCACTGTCTTTACCGAAAGCACCTACGTTTACAGCTATAAAATTATAATTTGCATCAACTAAGGCCAAAAGCACAATGGAAAAAGTTTTTTTATAATTAAAATATAAAGATCCACTATTTGGAGGTGATAAAATCACGACATGTTTTCCGTCAAGGGCACCGCCGCAATTAGGGAAATTCCACTTATTCCAAAATTCTTCAATATTTTTTTCCCATTGCTCTGTAGTGGGTGTGGGAATCATTTCACGTAACATGGTGTCTATTATAGCTCCACAAACTTCCAAAACTGCACGTCTTACTGAACTTAATCCCATGCGATAACTAAAAGCAATTGAAGTAAACGAATCGCCGGTTGCTAAGTACCTGTAATGAAGATAGTTTATATTTAAACATAGTTTGTTATTATACATTATAAAGTTTTTAAAAAATGGGGTAGAAATGGAAAATGAAAAAAAAATATAAAAATGCCTTAGTTTGTATTGGGTGGAATAAGCATGTATGTTTCCAAGGATAACAGCAATATTGAAGCGTGTTTTAACTTTTCATCCATTTTCCATTTCACAAAACAGTAAACTAATCGTAATTATGTAAAAATAGTGACGTTATCATACACTTTTGCGTAATTTAATTTGATATCTTAAAATAGCCTATTTCATAAAATAAAAATATAAAATCCTAAAGAAAAAAAATGTGTATACCCCAATTGCCAAGTGTCAAAGTGGAAATAATCGTACTCATCATTATTATACTTATGAATTATGAGCATTTCTCAAAAAGTTTGTACATAGTTAACATCCTGTCTGCTAATTGACACAAAAAATTATAGATTCCTAATTTGTTACCAACTTATTAGTTTTTCTAATACATTTTGTTTTGAGATATTGGTTAATATTTCTATCGAGAGTTTAACAAAACCTTAATTATCAAAAATATGTTTAAATTTGAGAAATGCTCTTATTATTCATGAAATGTTTTATTTTATCCGCTTGTCCATATTAATCAACTATAAATTTAACAACAATTTTATATTTCAGCTGCTGCTTGTAAACAAAGATGGCAATCCTTAAGAGATGCGTACAGGAGAGCTTTAAATAAAAAAAAGGGAAAAAGTGGACAAGCAGCTAAAAATATTAAACAATGGAAGTACGAAAATGAAATGGCATTTGTGGCTCCCTTTTTCATGGAGAGAAAAACTCAAGATTCCCTCGAACTTACAAGCGATGAAGAATTGTTTGACAATGCCGAAGACCATCTTATACGAGTACATGTTAACACTTTAGAAAAACCCAATACTGATACGGAGATTGTCGGTACTCCTGCAGTTGCTAATAGTGATGCTAACGGAACTAAAACCTCTGACGAACTTCGTCAAAATGAGCCACAACAAAATACATTTATTAAGAAGTCAAAAGCATCGAAGAGAAAAGCTGTCGAGCCACAGATGTCAGCATCTGCTATATTAATGTCAAAATTACTGGATGACCAAAACAAATCACAGCCATCTAGGGAACATGACGAACTAGATCGTTTTTTTTTAAACATTTCTGACACGGTTAAGAAGTTTTCGCCATATATTCAAGCACTAGCAAAAAATAAAATATTTAGTCTAGTGTCTGAAATGGAATTGCAACAGCTTGCCCCACCAAACTCGACTAGATACTCCTTCATACCGTCCCCGCAGATGGGAAGTGTTGCAAGTCCAGAAAACTGGAATGATCAGAATTGCAGTGCTGCAACGCCAATGCCTATAAGTCCTGAAAATTGGAATGATCAGACTAGCCAAGCTAATTCTAACTGGAATGACGAGACCGACAATGCAATGCAATGAGAAATTTAACAAATACTATATTTTCTTTCTTTATATTTAGTTACATTGTTATTTCATTATTTAGAAATTAAAGGAAAAAAATACAAAATAAATAAATAAATATTTGTTTCAACTTATAGTCTTTTTACTTACCGTAGACACACTGCTAGCTTTTCTCTTGGCGTAAGACTGTCTCTGAATGTGGTATTTCTTCTAGTGATAACATTTTCTACCTTTGTCAATAATTCATTAAATTGAAATGATGTCATGCGAAAGTACATGTAAAATTTTTCTTCGTCATCAATTAAGTGCTTAAATAATGTCCAGTATTCTCCTTCGACTTTTCTTTTCTTTAAAGCATCGTGAACCCAGTAACGTCTTGATTGAGATTTTTCATTGGCTTCCCTTTCTTCCTCATCCAAAATAATGGCAATCATTGCCAATTCTCTTGTCGACAATGTTCTTTTAGCCATCGTATAGACACGAAATATTGAAAACTGTTCCCTGTCTACTTCACGCGAGAACACTGATGAACTACCACAAATACACAGAACGGAACGCGAATATGACACGCGAGCTGCGACGGAGCAGGTACGCAGATTCTGCGGGGATGATACGCGGATGCTACGGTCACCAAACCCGTTATGTACGTGCGTGGAACGCCGTTGACACGGTATAATGGGCATAGTAGTCCGTATCGGGTTGTATTCCGTGCCTGACACGTTCCTATACGGTCATGGTATGATACGGTGTAGTGGGCAGAGACCTTTATATACAACATTAAGATCATATGGCTGAAGACGGAGCATAATTCTCTGTAATCTGGCTGGAATGTCATATAAGGCCCTTTTAACTAATGTAATTAGTGGCTTATGGTCTGTTTCTACTATAATTGACTTGCCATATACATATTGATGGAATTTAGTGCATCCAAATAGTATTGACATAAGTTCTTTCTCTATTTGGGAATAGTTTTGTTGACATTTTGTAAGTGAAGCTGAGGCATATGCTATAGGCTGCTTCTCATGTGAGATGACAGCTCCAAGAGCATCTTTTGAAGCATCAACTGACATAATTATTTCTTTATTGGAATCATAGTAAGTGAGTACTGGTGCAGAACTAATTAACTTTTTAATGTGATTGAACTCAGCCTCATGTTGTTCCGACCATGACCAGTCTATTTGTTTTGACAAAAGTGTTCTTAAGAGACTATTCTCTTTTGACAAATTGGGAATGAAGGGACTAAGATAGTTGACCATGCCCATGAATCTTTGGAGATCATTGACGCAAGTTGGACTGGGCATGTCACAGATGGCTTTAACTTTATTTTGGTCGACTTGTACTCCTTCCTGGCTGAAAATATGACCTAAATATTTAACTTCTGGGGCACAGATTACAGTCTTATCTTTATTGAATTTAATATTTATTTCACGAGCTGTGTCTAAGACTTTTTGTAGAGTCTCGTTGTGCTCCTCTAGAGAATTGCCATAAATTAAAAAATCATCCATCATAATTTTTACATTATCTATGTCACTAAACCTATTCACCATTTCCCTATGGAAAATTTCTGGTGCTGCGTTTATACCAAAGGGTAACCTGACAAATCTATAACGTCCAAAAGGAGTTATGAACGTGCACAGTTTAGATGAATTCTCTGACAGACTGAGCATCCAAAAACCTTTGTTAGCATCTAAGGTAGTGAAAAATTTTGCACCTGCTAGGTCTGACTTTATTTCGTCCAGAGTAGGAAACTGATAATGAGATCTCATAACTGCCTTGTTGAGTTTACGAGGATCTATGCATAGACGAAGCTTACCGTCTTTTTTAGTGGTTAAGACAAGTGAACTCACCCACTCTGTAGGTTCGTCAACACGACGAATTATATTGTTCTTCTCTAGCTCGTCTAACTCTGCCTTTAAAGAGTTTTTTATATTAAATGGCACACGGCGACATGCATCTATGGATGGGACTGCGTCAGGTTTCAAGGTCAGGTCACAACTGAAATCCTTGAGACAACCTATACCTTGGAAGAGGTCACTGTAATCAGACATTAAATGATCACATATATTCAATTTAACATTATGAACCCTTTTAATAAGCTTCAATGTCTTACATGAATCTCGACCTAATATATCTTGACCATTGACATCTACAATATGAAAAGTTACACTATAAGTGACATTTTTATGACATATTGGCAAAGTACATTGACCCACAGTGGGTATGTTGTCACCACTGTATGTCAACAATTTGTGACTACTCTTGGAAATTATATCTTGGTCCAATTCAAGTTTGTTGAACGTTTTTATTGACATGACATTGGTATCAGCTCCTGTATCTAAAAGGAAGTTAACTTTGACATTGTTTATATTTACATCAGCTCTCCATGAGTCTGACGTTACATTATTTATGTGTACAGTGCCTAGAAAATAAGGTTCATTATTTTCAGAATTTAAAACAACTTGTACCTTTGAATTGCGACATACTAAAGCAAAATGGTTGTATTTTCCACATTTTTTGCATTTGACTCCCTTGGCTGGGCACTTGTATCTATGGACTTGACCACAGCGACCACATACATCTTGCTTGGCAGCGAATGGTGTTGAACTCCTGGGTCTAAATCTTGAAGTAGTAGTTGACTGCTGACTGTTGGGAGGTCTCGAGTGTCTCTGTTGACTATTTGATGACTGGACTCTACCTATGAATGTATCATCTAATGACTTTGCCTGTATTTTGGAGGTCTCAATTGACTTGGCCAATTCTATGGCATCTTGAAGAGTTTTAGGCTTCTTGACTAAGATGGTTTCTTTGACATGATGGTTCTTGTGATGCAGGTTCCAACTAAACACATCGCGTAGAAGGCTGTCTTGCAGTGTATCGAATTCGCACTGTCTCCCAATATTCTTGAGGTCTGTGACATAGTCATCAATAGACTCGTCCGCTCCCTGGCGTCTATTGAAAAGTTTGTGCCTTTCCATTGTTATATTGGTCTGCGGTGTAAAATGCCGTTCAAATTTCTCTATCAAAGTATTGAATGAAATTTTGTCCATATCGATGTCAAACGAATAGAATATCGTAAGTGCTTCGGCTCCAATGTAATGTAGAAGGATAGCTACTTTACGTTTATCTTCTTCGGCCTCCAGGTTGCTAGCCCGTATGTATATTTTTAGTTGCGTGATCCAATGTTTCCACGTTAATGCCATATTGGAATTGCTTGTGTCTAGTGGTCCAAGCATCCCTGTCCCAAAGTTTATATGTTGATGTGATTGCACGCCATCACGCATGCGAGGCGGAATCGTTTCATCTGAATCGACGCTCATCTTCGTTTTACTTACTTGTCGATACTTAAGTTTCTTCTGACACCATGTTATATATCTCTTGGTGTTGAATGACACAACTATTTAATATAATCAGACTTTATTAATATTATAGGATAATTAGGATACAAGGTAAGAGTCGACGTGTGTGTCGGGCGGCGGCCATGACGTAAGAGAGAAAGAGACCGTCGGTAGAGCGAGATAGCTAACAACATAAAGGTAGACACAGATAAGCTATCTAACAGTACCTACGTTGAAAAATAAAACATTATATTTATATATATTGTATTATTTCTATGCCGTTTCGGAAACTTATCAACCCGCCCTCGTATTATGTGTAGTGATGTAGTTGTTTTCTAAAATCACAGTTATTCACTCACTCCATTTTTTTCCATCGGTAGGTATGTTTAATCATTCACATTTCACCAATGTCGCCATGATGCCGCCATGCCATTCAACAATGTCTATTTGAAATATTACATACTAGCGCCACTAGTACCTTCCTGCGGCGCGGCTATGAATTGTACCTAACGTTCATACCCTATAATCTGTGCTAACGTTACCCTATCTATGTCAGTCAGTTCCCAGTCTGCCATATTTATCGTGAAAGGAATCATGAACTGAAAACTAAAACAAGATTGGATTGGATTGAATTATCAATAGAAAAGGAAAAATATTTTTTCAAGTGTATTTCCCATTTCCTTCGTTCAATAAAACCATTAAGCCGAAGAAAACGAATCTACACGAATCTTATCGTTTGCGATGGCATCTTTTATAGATATGAGTTTGGAAGATATTATTCAAAAACGAAGGAAAGAAAATAAACGGTTAATGCATATTCAATTTGTTGTACATTCTGATTTACTTAGTAAAAAAAAGCATATTCAAGAACTGTTAATTTATTACAGATCCAAAATGAAGCCGAAAACTGCCAAACCAAAAGGCTCGCCGAAATCTCGAATGCAAAAGCTTCCTGTTGTGGATGCTCGCAATAAGATCATATCCAAGAACCGTACTCAGATAACAGATGCGCGAGAAAAGTTAGCAGAACTCGCTAAACATAAAGATGCACGTTTAAAACTTGACATGCTAAGAAATCGGAGGGTAAGTTACTGTTCATTAAACGTGATCTAAATCAGAGGTCCCCAAACTTTAATGGTTCGTGGACCACTTAGCAATTTTTTCGATCTTGGGTAGACCCCTAGCATACCTAATATCAAAAAATCTTCGGGGTCTTTGGCATGGATAAATTGGCAGGACTAGCCAGGTAAAACTTGACACAGGCTCTATTGAAATTTGGTGCGTTAAATGTGTTCTATGGTTTGACGTTTACTTTGACATATCTTGTGATGCGCAACTCAGCCAAGATGAGTTTATAAATACGGGCCTAAATGATTGTATCTTGTTGTAAGTTCTTATTTGCTTCCGTAACTCTATTTCCCTCTGTGTAGGTATTCAGAGTTGTACATGCTTAGATCTCATAAAAGTATAAGGCACATTCTTGCTAAATTTGCAAGTGCAGTTGCCGTCTTGAACTAGCTAACTAACATCTTCAAATGAAGCTTTCTTAGTTTTACCCCAACTCTAATTTGTATTTAAAAAATAGGGCTCTTTATAAAAATCACGCTGTAGTCCTTATAGTTTTGACCATATTTGTGTGGTAATTGTGATCATTACACAAAAAAGTCGGTATGGCTGAATTACATCAACAATTTGAAATATGAACTAGTTATGAGGGTTGGTCTGAAAGAAAGATATATGCAAATTACCCAAAACCACTTATACTTCTGTGTAAGAATGTACCTATACCATTGTCCCATTGGTAATATAATAGTAGTATGGTAGTAAATATTTATATTTATTTATTTTGATGTTATTTTCCATGTATACATTTACTTATGTTATTTAATTTACTTGTAACTCATTCAACTAACAAAGTTTGAAGAGCTAATTGACGTAAAGATTTAATGTAAGTGTAAAGTAATAAATTAAATGTTTTATAGAATCCTGGAATCCCGGAACTTATATTAAAGTAATATTTTTAAGAAGCAGAGCCATATTTGATTATTTTTTCCAGGATTGTGTCTACTTTAGGTAAATATCTATCCGAATTTCCGATCCCTGTTTAGATTTCATGCATTTACATGTAATATTTCAGAATGCAATGGTTCACCCTAAGGCTAGAAATATGTTTAACAAAAATTCTCATCCCTTTATGAGGATGGTGCAGAATAAGGAAAGAGGTAAATATACATTTGGGATACACATACAATGGAATATAATGTAAGGCTGGAATATGGCAAGTTCGCATTATTTTTTTATCACTATCCCTTATGGAGGTCAGGCACAAAAATCTTCTTACTTATTGGGGCCAATTCAAATCACGGTTCTCTAATTTTAAATATTGGTATATTTATTAATAGTAACTCTATTCTAGTTTAGCATTGAAGTATTGCTGCTTTAAAATTGTTTTATGAATAAATAATAAGTAGTATAAAGGGTATTCTTTAGGAGTTAGGAGTATGAAAGAAAAACCAGACATTTTATTCAATTTACAGTGTTTATTCTATCTTTATCCCTTTATTTTTAATGCTGGAGAAATGCATTGGCGCATAACACCCGGGTCTAGGGGGACCCAAGGTGGTTGTGTGTTAGGTCCATACTACACAAGCGGTTATCCCCCCGACATTTATATCCCTATCCATAACAACCTTGAACATAAAGTATATAAAAGTGCCCCTCCACCATGGACTTCACAGGCATAGAATGCGGTGGAGGGGTACATTAGTTTTACTTTGACAGGCTCTACCATATTGCTTATTTTGAAAGCTCTACAAACCCGTTAACTCATATTGTGAGACATAAATCGAAAGACAGTTACATATATTGGAATTACTACAAATTATCTGCATTACATTGTTACACACAGCTGAAGATAATGTATTATTTTTCAGTTTTCATTGATCCATCAAGGCAGGTGCACTCCCAGCCCCTTGGGAAGTATAAGGTTGCAGTCAACCGCCAGTTTAATAACAGGAAAAACTTGGAAAGTAGATCTTTTGAAAATAGATCTTTTGGTAAGTTTTTTAATAGAGTAGGTATCAAAATCATCGTGTAATTTATAGCTACAGAACAGTTTTTTTCTGAAAAAGTCCAATGTCTGTTGTCTGTTATTAAGGTACTCGAGGAATATTTTCTATAAATTTAAAGTCAAATCTATGACTATGTTCAGTGGTTTAGATTTTGCGTTGTCTGTCAAATTTTCCAGAGACATTCAGTGTCCATTGTGTGACTAATTACTTAGGATTTAAGTTAGTTACAGGTTATGATATAAAAACATTATTTCGTAAAAACCATTACCGCGAGCGTCGACAAACATGCCCGACGCGCTGCAGCATCTAGGTAGTCCCAACAGCATACTAAACATGTTACTTTAGAGAACATGCAGGGCGTTAGTATACTAACCCACAGTTCGCTTGCATAAAAAAGATTTGACAGTGTAATTTTCACTTCTCCCATGCAATGTGCAAACCCGTCGGCCAGCATATTCCTTCTCTCACGGCCATCGCCCTGCGTTCCTCTAGGTCACAATCGTCTTATCATTGGCAGAGAATGATCACGTGACCCAAATATTTGAATTTGAATTATGCTACAAAAGTGTATTCATTTACTGTTCCGCTTTTCTTATAGGAATCAAAACCAACAAATTTTCAGTCAATGTTTCTAACTGGAAATCAGCAAAAAATACAGGTGTGTATTGGGTTGAGATCTTGTTACCTGTTTCTTATTGTCCAAAACTTATAGTGAAATGGGTAAAAATCAAAATACATGTACATAAAGACGCTATTTAAATGTCACTTAAATGATGTCTAACTTACAATTTCATTACAAAATGACATATGTTTGACGTTAACCAACAGTTTCGTTACGGTGACAAAACTCTCTTTAACTGGACATTTATTTTGATTTTTACCCAAATGTCATTTGCGTTTTTATGTACTTGCACAGGGAGAGCGGCAGCTTTAAAACCTATAGTTAGAACTGTTGAAAATGATATAGAGATCTTAGAGATGTATGATGATCCCATGGATGGAGATATTCGTATGGATGCCCCAAAGGTATCTTCGAATCGCAAAACGAGCCTGCAGCTGAAGATTATTGCTCACAACACTGACCTATATGAAACTAAAAGCTCTGTTGTCCATAGGTAAGAATTTAGGATTACTTACAGTTTTTTGCTTACAAAATTAAATTAGTTAGTAGTTTTTAGGATTCTATAACCAAAATGGCAAAAATCGAACACTTAGTTTCGCCATGTCTGTCCCTCCGTCCATAGGCATTATACTCAAAAACTATAAGGTTTGTTGATAACATTTGGAATATAGGTGTCTTGTATAAGCCGCTACTTAGTTTGGTAGTTAAATGTCAAAAATTAACATTTCTAGTGGGGGTACTTCATACATACTCGATACGTATGTAAAAGAAGCTGAAAAAAAACCATTTTTTAGCAAGTAAACGTGTGGCATGTAGGTACAGTGTGTCCCTGGATAAAGTGCACAAACAAATAGGCATGAAACTAGATGCAATTTCACCGACTAAAAAACAAATACACATCCAGGAACACACTCTATTTCTACAGCTCTTTTAAAACACTAGGGTTCCTAAGAAATTTGTTTAATTAAGTAAATGTTTTTAGAAATAATCACTCCGAAACTTGCATAAATGGTGTTGTTATGTTATCTTTTAAATAGTACGGTGAAAAAATATGAAAATGTTGAAAGTAACGCTGAATAAATACTAGCAACGAAAATTATTTTTAACATGATCAGATATTCCGTACTTACCTTACCTTATAAATGATACAGGTCTAATTATTATAGAAATGCACCAATTGAAAGGGAAAAGAGTCCACCTAGGCCACCTTCAATACTTAAGAAACGGCCAATGGCTGCTTTGAGGACTGAGAAGAAAGTTGAAAAGCCTGAGAAGTCTAACACGGAATACCGGATCATCGTTAGTAGCTTAGGAACTACTGTCACTGCTGGGGACATTGAGGTATGTGCATTTCGTTTAACCTCTCACGGTTGTTCACAGCCGTCTCCAGGGCTGGTCTTAACCGTACAGGCACACCGTGCCCCGTGCAAGTCATGAATTTTGCGCCCCTATTTTTTTTAAACTAGCATATTGGTATCATGGCGGGGGTTCCAGGGCACCAGCTCCCACGCCCCTAAAGTGGACCGTGGCTGTCTCAGCTTTGGAAAATATAACTATTTACAATATTAATTCATAGGACTCACAAATCCGTGTCACAAGTCTATTGCTTCGTGTCATCTGTCACAAGGATATCTTGGATACCATTTTGAAACTTGCTAAGCCAGTTAAATAAAAAAAAGTATTGTGAAAGTAGTTTTCGTATACAATTGTATGTAAATAATAACGAGTGCCTAAATACTTATGAGCAGTAGTGTGTCTTATGTGAATTGCAGTAGGAAAGATAGTCATATCATTTGTTAATCACTCGAATTTCAAACACCCTGAATACGATTGTCATTACTTTCCGTTTTTTATTTACAGGAACTGTTTGGAGATGTTGGCGGCATGATTGAATCTCGATTAGTCCGACCTGGCACGGCAGAAGTTATATACAAGACCCTGGAAGATGCACAGAAAGCCGTAGACTTGTATCATAAACGACAACTAGATGGCCAGCCAATGAACTGTCTACTGGTCACGCCTCGTTCGAACGCTGCTTCTCAGAAGTATGTAAGGCTAATAATTGAGTACTAATAAGTATTTGCTGAAAATGTAGCGCTTTTTAATTCATATGTAAAACATGTTTTTATTTCAGAAGCGCCACTAAGCCTGGATTACACAGCACCAACTCAAATGTGGAACCCGATTTATCTACTTTCCACAAAGTACTATTTAGTAATTTTTAAAGGTAATTGTAAAATACACCATTGTTTGATTGTTAGTTAATCAGAATCACAGACTTCGATTTGAGCTCGATCAAGTAAAGAGCGTTTTAATATTTGTCGATTTAGGTGTATGAACGCGATAAATATATTATCTTCGTGCGTCATATTAAGATAATAGTAAGATATTCTGAATAAAAAACTGAGTACCTTTCATTTAAAATATGTTGTTTTAATGTCCTTTTACATTCGATAGATCCTCATAGCACCCGTAATGCTCAGTTTAATTAGTACATTGCGTAGCTGCAATACCCTCCAGCGCAATAATGTTAAAACAGCGGATGACTCGTGGTCACACCAGTTTGTCACCCCAGTGCTATTCGCTTTAGTCGGTAATTCGTCAGAAATAATTTTTATTCCGCAAAAGTAGGTAGGTTAGGTTCGTTAGGTATCTTAAGATGACCGAAGGGCAAATCGCTCAGAAATAGGAGACCTGCCATAGGCAGGGCTCCGTCGAAAGGCACTTGTTAAAACAACTTGCGGATTTCTACAAGCATGCGGGCTACCAACCAATGAAACTGCGCCTAGTTTTATTTTGCGAACACAAGTGACGCTGTTATGTTTTCGAGTGAGATTAAATTGTATAGTTAAAGTATAAACCGAATAGCAGTTCAACTCCAGCCCTTGAGGAGCTCGAGTTACCTATGCACACGCTCGGGTCCGTAGGGTTGGCCTAACCAATTCATAGGCCATGAATGATAAGACTTCTTTGTATGGAGACATCAATATTATCCATATTAGGGGGCTAAATATGGCTGCGTTTATCGCGTGATAAAAATGGTTAAAACACCCGTGACTTTTTGATACGTATATAAATACGAGAGTGACGGATGCCTTATCCATATTTTGTCCCGCGACAAACTTAACCAAACACGGCCCGCAGTAATTTTATTGTGTCTAAAATTAGATGGGCAAGTTCATAACTATATTCCCCATTAATTCATCTTCATTTATGGCCGAAACAGTGAAAAGAAATATGATTGAACTTCTTTGATTACGAAAAATAGGTATATAAGTTTTATTTACTTTGGAGATATCTAGATTGGTTAATTTTCTTGTACATAAATTTAAAATTAAACTGCATTACAAAAAAACGCAGTTAATTCATCGAAATATAATAAGTATGGAAGAGTAACGTCTAACAAAAACGACTGACAAATCCGCTCCAAAACGCCCACTTTTTGAAATGAAAAGATCTTATGTATCGAGTGGTTTCAATAATCAACTAAATATTAATTGAGTTAAGGTATGAAGTCATTTATGTCAGATGCTGGTATAACGTTTGAGTAGACAGTAATTTCAGTAAGGTTTTAAAGACAAAAATCTGCAGTTGGTTAAAAGCTCTCTGACACAAGATTTCCATTTGTCAATATTTTTTTTCATAAGGGTTATTTGAACGCGGCCATGTCTTTCAACATTTGACGTGGATGGTTTAATACAAAAAAACACAGTAATTGAATAATGAATTTTATTAATATTTTTTATATGATTTAATGATTGTTCCCCTTGAATCATTTAACATACTTATGTTACACTATTATAAAGTTGTAAAATAGTATATCAGAAGATATTATGTTGTAAGAGTAGTCAGCGTCAAATAGTCTTTAGCATCTAAAGTGCCAAATATATTGCAACCCCTTTTTTATTCTTATAGGCATAAAGATACGTGACAGTATAATTTATATTAACCGCCTGTTTCACAATCGACAAGTAAAGCGTATTTGACAGATAAATTTAGCCCTTTCTCTTTCTTACACTTGAAAATTAGAATTGAATTTAGACGACGCGCTGGCCTAGTGGGTAGTGACCCTGCCTACAAAGCTAGTGGTCCTGGGTTCGAATCCCGGTAAGGGCAGATATTTGTGTGATGAGCGCGAATATTGATTCCTGAGTCATGGATGTTTTCTATGTATTTAAGTATATATTTCTATATATAAGTATTTATATCGTTGCCTAGTACCCATAGTACAAGCCTAGAGATTAGTTTGGGACTAGTTCAATTGGTGTGAGATTGTCCATTTATATTTATATTTATATTTAAATAGACAAAGAGAGAGCCAACTTTAAATGGCAGATAAATTTACTTGTCGATTGTGAAACAGGCCCTTACAATCTTAGCTTTAACAACTCCATTATTGTACAAGTATCAATTAATTAAGCCTATTGCTTTTTAGGGTTCCGCACCTCGAAAGGAAATCACTTTGTTGTCCGTCCGTCCGTCTGTCAAGACCCTCTTTCTCTGGTATCAAGCTGAAATTTATATCAAATACTCAGGTCTACTGTCCCTTGGAACTGTGAAAAAATCATTCATTCCTATTCATTCATTCATTCGAAGTAGTTGCTTGTAATTCACATTTTTCAAAGATATATTGCATAACATCGGCCATGGCCTTTTTTCGTATGGGAATATTAAAAATTCAATAACTTACTAATGAAAATAAATATCGCTTTGTTTTGCATCTGTGTGGGTCCTGCACCAATTTACAATGCAACTTGGCATGGTTGCAGCGTCATTTAAATCCAGTAATCATTAATATAGATTTTTTTCTTTTGTGATTGTAAACAACTGTTTGACACTACGTCAGAAAGTCGACTGATAGACAGTTCGGCACTCATTAATAGCTCCACCCCCGCCGGCACTAAGTCAGTGGGGCAGATTTTGAGCGTCGATTACTCTTCCATACTTATTATATTTCGATGAGTTAATTACATAAATCCAATGAAACAAACAGTGAATAAAAAGCACCTTTAATCACTATTTTGGTGTTTAAATTTAGAACACAACAATATATATTCGACATCCATCTCAATGCTATACAACTTCCTTGCGCAAAAAATACGTGATACTGACCTCCTGTGCAAAGAATAGTCGACATACAAACTCCTTGTGCAAATAACTCCTCGAGATTCGATTGGTCGACATTAACAACAAGGAGTTTAGCATAAAAAAACTTTTACCTTTCTCCCTATAAAAAACTTATTTTGATCCACTGAAAACAATGAATAAAAACCACATTTAGGCTGGGTTTTATAAAGATCCGTTTGATCAAATTTCAGTCAGGAATGTCAAAACTTGTATGAAGTTACTAAAATTTGATCTGACATATTTACTAACAGGCCTTTATAAAACCGGGCCTTAATCAGTTTACCAAAACGGTGATTAAAGGTGCGTTTGAATTTAGAACACCAATATATGATCGATCGACATCCATCTCAAAGCTATTCAACCTCCTTGCGCAAAAAATACGTGGTACGACCTGTGCAAAGAATACTCGACATACAAACTCCTTGTGCAAGTAACTCCTCGAGATTTGATTGGTCGACATTAACGACAAGGAGTTAAGCCTTAAAAAAAGTTTTGTACTATTTTCTGTCATTAGTAGGTAAATTGGCGCACTTTTGAATCTTTCTTTTTCTCGTAGTCATGATATAAAGTATAGTATGCCACTCTTTAATAAAACGGAGTTATATCGAGGGTCATGAATCACTCGTGTCGCTCAGGATTCTAACACTTGAATCACCGCTACGCTCGTGATTCAATCATCATGAACCCCTCCCTGCGGTCGTCATTCAGTGGTTAGTGTCCTTCACTTGCTCGTGAGTCATCTATGGGCCTCGCTTTAAATCCGTCCTTTATTTACTAATTGCATAATATACTTTTCTGAAACGCTTTTTTTATTTCATTACATATGTTTGAGAAAAGCACACATTCAACCTCGCCGTGAAAAGGGGTTGCTGCCAGCCTGGTAAGTATCCGTAACGTCTATATAACTCGGCCGGCAACCTCCTACTTCCCGGCTTCTGTACTAATGTAAGCTATTTATGAGCTGAGGCCCTACATTGAAAATCAAACGTTCGAAGTTACGTTATCTCCATCCCTTTCTCTCAATTTAGTCCCGATTGACGAGATACTTACTGGTTATTAATCTGTGGTGACGACTCACGATGCACCCAAAGTTTTGAAATAGAACTTTCAAAGTAGGGCTAGTGTCGCTATTGCCTAACGACACCTAATCGCAATCGACTTCAAAGCGGAACAATAATAAATTTTCAAAATGATTAAATAGTAGATTGTTCAACAAGGGACTAAAACAAGCCATAATAACACGAGATGTTTATGGCTATAGTTCGAGTGTCATTATGGTTGTGTAGTCTCTCGTTAATCACTCTACTTTTCACTTTGAATGCGAGGAAAAAAACGACGTTCTACATATCCAAAAATACAATATTGATTATAACAAAGTTTCTTACAAAACTGTTCCGCGGTTTTTGTTGTTGTTGTAAAGTGACGCTTTAAATGCTTGCATATTTAGCCAACAGATTCAAACTTGAAAACTATGAATTATCCTTAATATAATTAAATAGATTCACGTTCGTAATCATTAATCGTGTTTCACGAAATTAAATCGTTATTTTTTATATTTTTGCACAATTGTCATTTTGAGGTTATTTCCACGCTCAAAAAATGGTCAATACACCATCACTGAAAATGGCGATAATCCTCCATTCCTAAACACCGTGATTGGCTGTTTAGAAGTTTCCACAATAAATTAAAAAAATATTACTTTAGTCCCTAGAGATTAATAAAGAGTTTTAGTCCCGATGTGCCGAGTCTAAAGTAACATTTTAAGAGCATGAGAAGTGAAAAAACTATTTTTTTAAATATATTTTTTAGTGATCATAATAAGCTGTTATGTAGTCCCACTTAGTCGATTAGAAAATCTGAAATATTTCAAGCACGCCGCAAGCAACGCCGCGGGAAAATCTAAGTCATATTAAAACAATTAAGTGTTCTTCGTTATAGTCGCTCAACTAACTTAATTGACATACCTATCTTTTCGCCACCCTTGAAATTTGAGAAAACACCCGTTGACGATAGTTCCGTTGGCCATCTGAGGTCTTCATCATCAGTTCCACTTCACCAAATGATACTTTCTAAATGCAAATGCTGAACTTGTTACTAAAAATAGTGAAATTACTAAATGTATGAGTATGATATTTGAGGAGTCTCCTAATCAGATTTAGATTTGGTGGCAATGGGACCACCTCTGAAGCATACTCAATAAAACCAAAAAAGATTTTTTAAAATCGGTCCATAATTGACGGAGAAATCGGTGAAAATACATTTACAAAAAAACAGTGGAACGTATAGTTATATACCTTCCAGACCCACCCTACCCCTAAACCGTACCACTGGTGGTACTATGACCAATTATTTCTATTAAAATATAATTTAATAGAGTCGACCTGCTGAAGAACTAACAAAACCTAAACCTACCTCATATTTATGATACTAATTTTGGTCAGTGGTACGGTTTAGTGGTACGGTGGGTCTGCACCCGTTATATAGGTGTACCAGAATCTCATGGCAAATAGGGAAATTAAAAAATGTAGAGGGCAATACTGGGGAAATTGGACTAAACGGTATTGATACTGTGTAATTTTTAATTGGCTTAAAAAAAACGAGGAAGTATTCGACGAATTTGTATTTTTTTATGTTTTTAGGATTTTCAACATAAAATATATGACACTAGAGGTCTATTACATTAAACTTCCAGTATAGGATAATAATTATTGCTCACAAATAAAATAATAAACACACCATTCTTACTCGCCAAATTGATATACTTATAATGAGTATAAGAAATAACTTGAAATCTCATCTAGAACTAGAAAATGATTCCAAAAATTCTACTGTCATTTTTTGTTCTTCATATGCTGAGGGCGATGAAGAGAGAGGAGTATTTATAATAAACCGCTCTTCTAACATTTTCTCTACATGTTGAGAAAGCTTCTTCTGTCAATAATTTAATATCGCTTGCTTGAATATGCGTTTCATTATACCCCAAATCATTTCTATGGAATTTAATGTAGGTACAATGATAAGGTGATTTCAATAATTCATTAATTTCATATAAGGGTAGACTGGTTTTGTTACACGGCTTCAAGTAGTTGACATTTACGCCAACAATCATCATAGTGCCCTCGGTTATAATTCGACGTATGGTAGTGCTGGGAACCCCTGTAATAAGTAGCATTTATGTAAGACGAAACATACCTAAACCCAAAAGTATCAAAACAGTTCGTTTCAACTTACCAGTCAACTCCACGATACGCTTTAAAATCAAAGATTGTGTTTGATTTACACCTCCTTCTTCGCGTACTGTATTACACACATTGTATACAAATTATACAATATTCCTAGCTTGAGATCTAAGCGGTTTTCTCGACATTTTCACCAGATAACAATCGTTTTTTTTTTTTTTTGCCCCGCGGCGACTTCAACAGCTACTACCGCCGGGCTATGGCGTTTCCACGAATTAGTGATTTCGCCAGTGTCAAGTGTATATAAGTATAAATCAATATAGCAATAAAGTACAATCCAATCTTCTCTGGGAAGATTGGGGGCGACGTTGTTCGGTAGTTTGTAGGACAGAGGTCAAGATAGTTTTAACCTATGTACCACTTCGAGTCCACTTGTAACGAGAAGAAATATGCCAGATACGCGAAATAAGTCCAAGATTTCAATCACTGTGCAACACAATGGCATAAAAAGTACAAATCACTATCAGAAAAGAACTTTGAACACCTAAATACACAAAAAAATAAAACTAAAACAAATTACACATCCGCCATCTTTTAACGTTGCAAATGGCCTCCCATAACAATCGTTGAAGGTGAATTTCAAAATGTATGCAACGGTAAAACAAACAATTTGACACGGCTGCCAGTTGACAGTTGCCATATGAAAATCAATGTTTTATTACTTTTAAAAATGCCATCAGATTCTGGTAGACCTATAACTACCCGTTTTTTTGAAGTGGCTTAAAACGATTACGATTGCAAGTGCGTTAGGCAATAAATAGCCTCTCTCTATTGTCTAACGCACTCGCAATCAGAATCGACGTCAAAGTGGAACAATTGATTTCATTTTGTATGCAGAAAAATCTTCGATTTTCAAAATAAATTCGATTGGGACAACATTGTTGTCCAACCTAGACCACAGTATAAATATAGCTAAAGCAGTAAAGAAACTAGGCCTACTTTTCGATATAAATACCTACTCTCCAATTGGCTAAGTAAAGTTTTTGGAAGATATGTATATTATATTTTTTATCGATAGTCGTCATCCTAAAGATCAAGAAATTGCGGCTCTTTTATTTTTATTTCCTCTAATATTTTAGAAATATTTTTTTTACTTATGAAGTTGACATTTGTACACTTCAATGACTGACTAGCTTGTTGCCTTCGTACTTAATGAAAAAGAAAAAAAACACTTCTATATCTGTCATTGTCAAATCAAATCAAAGTAAACAAACAATTCAATACAACGGCTATTTTCTGTTTGCTTGTGTTTCATGTGATCAGTGTTTTTAGAAATATTTTTAACGATCTCAGAACGAACTCTGGACTTTCGTTTTGCCGCTTTGCTTTAAGAGCTTTGCACGATATTTGGTCTAAGATTTATTTTCGAACCCTTTGGCACTTCTTCTTGGACACCGATTTCTTCCTTTTTCGACGACTCTTGCTCTGCTTTTTGATAGCCACGAGAGCACTTTTGAATTGTACAATCCACGCAATGAATTCAGGCAATCCCACACGGACTGTGGAAATGGAGTATTACAAAGATTTACTTGAATTTACTTATTTGAATTAAACCGTTTGTTTACTTTGATTTGATTTGACGTTGACAGATATAGAAGTGACAGTTTTTTTTTCTATTTCATTAAATACGAAGGCAACAAGCTTGTCGGTCATTGAAGTGTACAAATGTCAACTTCATAACTAAAAAAAAGATTTCTAAAATATTAGAGGAAATAAAAGTAAAAGAGCCGCAGTTCTATGATCTTAAGGATGACGACTATCGAAAAAAAATATAATTTACATCTCTTCCAAAAACTTTACTTACCCAATTGAGCGTAAGGGTTGTCTTTTTGTAAAATTTAAAAAAGTTTTTGTTTATTGTACCTCAATTAGTTAGTGCAAAATCGATATCTCGTGACATCGATATATCACAGAATGAGAAAAAGTAGTCGCCATTTGAACTTATTAGTAATTCGACTGATACCTAGCTTCGAAAACTTATATCTGGGGATGTCAATGGTCTCCTGCCTTGAGCTCGAAATTTTTTTTTTTAATGAATACTTTATTACGCGGTCAACAGTTGAAGACCCCGAAGCAGCCGTGGAAGCGTAGAAATTATCCATTTTGTCAATATGAATTCAGATTCGAGTTACTGTGTGAATGTTTGGTTTGCACGGATGGGAGAATGCATTAAATTGAACCGACAATGCAAATTAAAAAAAAAAATACAATTTAGCAACACCTACCCTGCATGTAGTGTTTCTTATTCCCGATTATTTCAGTTTGTTCCTCGTATCCAAATTTTAAACACAGATCTGTGACAAGAAATAACCTAATTTATCGATAAACCATCCACGGGCTGCAATATTACGCACACTGGGCCTGTTGTTTCATCAGTAGTTTAAGTAACTATTTGCTAAAAATCGTAACTAATGGTTAAATCTTGAGGAAATGTGTCAAATTTTGTATTCCTGTTTCGAATTTTAGCAATTAGGTGGTTTAACTACTGATCAAACAACAGGGCCTAATGAAGAGTGACAAACCTAAAATACGGTACACTTTTGGAAGCAGTCGTTTATTTAATTTAAAATACAGTGTGTCCCTGGATAAAGTGCACAAACGAATAGGGATGAAACTAGACACAATTTTACCGACAAAAAAAATAATAAAAAAAAATTACCACCTTTATTTATTTTTTTATGATTTTTTAAAAAAAGTCATAGTACGCAGAGGACCTCATCGGAACAAATCAAGATATTTTGGCTCCTGTGGGCTCTATTGATTTGAAACAAACGGAATTATAATCACAAAAGTTTATTTGTGTCAATGAAAATAGAAAAAAATGAGAAAAAATGACATAAACCCTAAAAATAATGACTTTTCCTATGAATTTTGTGTTTTTTTTTCTCGAATTTTTAGTATTTACTCGATTTACTCAAAATTATGCCCATCTTACCTCATGTTATTTTTACCAGTAATGGTTGTGTTTCTCATTGCCTTTTATTTAAAAAAATAACCAAGTGTCTCGCACAATTACAAGATCCTTAATGAGCGGCCAAACAAAGACATTGCGTTTACACTTAATTAGGTAGCCGCTCAGGTTGAAACCCTTAATGGAGGATTAGGATTACATTTTGGGTATGGGATTATAAAATCAAACGAATTATGGAATTTCATAATTACTTATTTAATGTAATAACTGTTCAAAATGCCCACCCCGCTCTTGCAAACACAATCCTGCACGTACTGCTATTTGTTGAGTTGCTCGACGTATCATTTCCGGGTTATTTTTTATGTAATTTACACAATGGACAATTCTGCCACGCAATTCCTCTTCTGTGTTGATAGGGACGCTGTATACCCTCTGTTTCATTGTGCCCCAAAGGAAATAATCCAGTGGTGTCATGTCTGGTGAGCGTGCTGGCCACGCCACTGGCCCTTGTCGGCCAATCCAACGATTAGCATAAGAGGCGTTGAGAAATCCCCTTACGTCAAGTGCGTAAAAGATAAAAGATAAAAGACATTTATTCAGTAAGTAGGCCGTTCTGGCACTTTTACACGTCAAGAATCTACCAGCGCTTCGCAAGAGACACTGCTGAGAAGAAACGCCGCAAGAAACTCAGCAGTCAGTCATTTTTTAAACATATTAATTACAATGGTACTACTTAATCTAGCATTATATAAAGCAATAAATATTAAATTCAATATAATATCCAATAACATAAGTAGATCAGCAGGAAAACATGCCAAAAAATCTTACGTGAGAGATAAAGGAAGAAAAAGGAGAAATAAAAAACAAGAAAAAAAACTAAAACCCACCTACTCATAATGTTTATAACTTATAACACGGTGCAAGATGACCACATAAAAGTTTCGATATGTTTTCCTACATCAACGGTGTCCCCTAGACAAGATAAAGCTTTTGCAATTGATCAAATTATTAATGACTATGCTTCGGGTTTAGACCATGCATTTTTGTCTGTTAGATAGTCCTCGACCCTATAATACGCTTTAGACATTAACGACTTTTTCAAGTAATTTTTAAGTGCTGGAAAGGGTAACTTTAAAACTACGTCAGGTAATTTATTATAGAAATGAATGCATTGACCAACAAATGATTTATATACTTTACGGACGCGGAATTTACGAATAGCGATTTTATTTTTATTTCTAGTATTTAAATTATGTACATCAGAATTCTTGGTGAAAGAATCTAAATTCTTAATAACATAAATAATATTTTCATAAATAAATTGAGACGCTACAGTTAAGATATTAATTTCTTTAAAAAGTTCTCTTAAGGAGTCACGGGAATTTAAGTTGTAAATAGAACGAATGGCCCGTTTTTGTAAAACAAATATAGTTTGAATGTCAGCAGCCTTACCCCAAACCAAAATACCGTACGACATGACACTATGGAAATAACTATAATAAACTAAGCGAGCTGTCTCAACATTGGTTAATTGTCTAATTTTCCTAACGGCGTAAGCTGCCGAGCTTAGTTTACCTGCCAGTACCGCTATATGGGGACTCCATTGCAAATTTTTATCTATTGTTATGCCTAGAAAAACTGCCTTATCTACCATTTGCAAACACTCGTCATTTAGAAAAATTCTAGAATCTACCGGTTTAACGTTAGGCAAAGAGAATCTAACACATTTAGTTTTCTTAGCATTTAGTAGCAAATTGTTGGAAGTAAACCAATTAAGTACTTTAACTAGGGTGGCGTTTATCCTACTGTAGTCTACAGTTTGTCTTTCTACCTTGAAAATTAGTGAAGTATCGTTCGTAATGGGCCGGGCATCCATCCATTTGTAAATACATTGTTCTTCTAGTCTCCAAGGGCACATCCTCCAATTCAAGGGGCAGATCTTCTCTCAAAAGTTCTAAAAATCTGGGACCGTTCAAAGTTCTGGGGAGAAAAATAGGGCCAATGAACATGTCACCAATTAGTCCAGCCCACAGATTTATCGAAAACTGCACTTGAAATTTTGACGACCTTTTGAGGTGAGGATTTTCTCCCTTGGGGTTCCATTCATGTAGATTCCTGCAGTTTGTGATCCCATGTCGTGTAAACTGACTCTCATCCATCCACAGAATTTTTTGGGTGAATTCAGGATCGTTCCTGATCTGCCGTTGAATCCAAGAAGACAGCACACATCTTGGTACCCTGTCTACGTCGTCGTGTAGATGTTGAACTCGTTGGTAGTGGTATGGGTGAAGACCTTCTTTTTTAAAAATCCGCCAAACCGATGATTTTGAAACTCCATGCTGCAAGGCCAACCGCCGAATACTGGTCGTCGGATCAGCAAATAAACTTCTTAGTATGGCTTCCTCAACAGCTCCATCAATCACTACTCCTGCTTGTTCTCGGCGATCTCGATCCAATCGAAGTCCATTCGACAATCGTCTGTGAAGTTCTTGAAAATTACGAGCAGACGGTACAGGTCTCCTGTTCGGGAATGCTGCCATGTATAATAAACGAGCAGCTCTGGCATTACCTCTCGCCATTCCATAATAAAAGTGGATGTCGGCGAGATCTCTGTGCGTGAACTCACTTAAACGGGGCATTTTATGAAATCCTGATAGTAGAAGTAGTTGTAACTGAGAATAAGTAACGACGAATGATTCGAAGTAACTGATGAACTAAACCTTATCTTATCACTATTTATGCTAATCCTAACATGTATTCCCCGCCCCACCCCAAATAAAATTCAATAAAGAGTAAGGACAATAATCTACCTGGGCGACAACCTAATTAAGCGTAATCATTATGTCATTGTTTGGCCACTCATTAATAATCTTATAATTGTGCAAGAAACCCAAAATGTAATCCTAATCCTCCATTAAGGGTTTCAACCTGAGCGGCTACCTAATTAAGTGTAAACGCAATGTCTTTGTTTGGCCGCTCATTAAGGATCTTGTAATTGTGCGAGACACTTTGTTATTTTTTTAAATAAAAGGCAATGAGATACACAACCATTACTGGTAAAAATAACATGAGGTAAGATGGGCATAATTTTGAGTAAATCGAGTAAATACTAAAAATTCGAGAAAAAAAAACACAAAATTCATAGGAAAAGTCATTATTTTTAGGGTTTATGTCATTTTTTCTCATTTTTTTCTATTTTCATTGACACAAATAAACTTTTGTGATTATAATTCCGTTTGTTTCAAATCAATAGAGCCCACAGGAGCCAAAATATCTTGATTTGTTCCGATGAGGTCCTCTGCGTACTGACTTTTTTTAAAAAATCATAAAAAAATAAATAAAGGTGGTAATTTTTTTTTATTATTTTTTTTGTCGATAAAATTGTGTCTTGTTTCACCCCTTTTCGTTTGTGCACTTTATCCAGGGACACACTGTATACGCAGGGTTCAGACATTAAGGTACATTAACATACCTCAATGGTTCCAGTTATAATAAAACCGATACACTGAAACTAAATGAATAAAAGAAAAATGAAACAGGAGGTACAATTTTAATTAAAGATAGATATATTATAGATAGATATATTATCAAAAAGTACTCGACTGCCTGTCATACAAATATCGAGTTCTCTTTTTAACGAAGTGTGTTTGTAACAAGTGCGACGCGTATTTTAAGGCAGCAGAAAATCACTTAGCCCGCACGGTAAAATAACGTCCGTGCGTACGTAAGTTTACTTTGCCCGAAACTTCGGCCGCTAATGTGATCTCAACATTATTACGCAACACAATAAAATTGATCTGCATGCAACGAAACAATAAAACTGCTTCCATAATTGTATGGCGGGTTATACATGGTAGCATTCACTTTCGACGATCGATCGATCTGATCTGCGTTGAGGGCTTCGTTACGAGCTTCAAATTTCAAAGTAGGGCCCTTGAAAACTATTATTTTCCCCGTTTCCCTCTTTAGTTACTTTGCAAATTGTGAGAAAAAGAGACAGCTCACGGTAAATGTGTTGCCAGCCTTAGTCGGTTGTTGTTTGTGTCGCTTAATATAATTTTGTTTCCTCTGTTGGCAGCTTTGATTGACGCTAGGCTAGGCTCCATCTTTTTGCTCTTGGCTGAGGTTGTGGTGGCGTGCAAAGAGATCGCCGCAAGTGAAATTACAAAGTACTAGGGTTAATCTCTCCTGAAAATGGGTGACCGTGAGTATTGTTTAGTTACTTAGCTTGCTTAGTTTTAAATCTGGTTATCTCTAAAAGATTAATGTTTTCTTTTAGATTATGCCTCTGGCGATTACAGCGGCGGCGGATATAACGCTCAGTATTCTGTACCACCACCAAATTTGTCTTCAGGTGATAATAATTACGGCGCCGGACAACAGGGAGGCTATAATCAAGCCAGTTACGCAGCCCAGAATCCAAGCCAAGATTGGGGCCAACAGAACGCAGGTAACAATTTGGACTTCTATCATTAATGAGTACAGTATCACACGTTGCTATTTTGTCTTTTCTTATTTCTGTCACATTGTACCTAATTATTTTTAATTTTTAGGTGGTAATAGTTATGGAAGTCAAGCCGGAGGTAACAACTATGGACAAAGTTACAACTCAGGTTATGGTGGTGGTTCTGGCGCCGGCACCGGAGGCAACGGTGCTGCTGGAGGCGGAGGATACGATCGCAACAATGGCGGTGGCGGCGGATACAATGTGAGCGGTGGAGACCGAAGTGGGAGCAGTTATGGCGGCTCCGACCGAGGTGGCTCGAACTATGGTGGTGGCGACCGTGGCGGAAGTGGATACTCAGGAGGAGACCGTGGGGGATATGGCGGAGGTGACAGACCAAGCTACAATAGGGATGGTGGGAGTAGAGATGGTGGATATGGGTAAGAAATATGATATTGTTTTATTTTCATATCACAACATTAACAATATACTTGGCTAGTACTTGAGAAGCATTGTAGTATAAGAACCACTTCTAAAGTCTTCATGATGATGATATCTTGCCATTATCAAAAGCATCAGGGTAGTTATTGTGACATAGTCATGCAGTTCAGTTAACACTGAGGAAAAGATGGCTATATATCTGCTAGCTTTGTCCTTTATGCTCGCTGTGCTGTAAAATTAACTGCATAGCCATGTCATAATATCCCCCCAGCTCTTCATTACCCGTCATCAATGATATTTTTAGAATATACTCATTGGGTGTTTTAACATTTACGAAACCAGCCCATTCTATATAAATAAAAATGAATCACTAAATGTGTTGCTAAGTGCAAAATTTTGGCTGGTTTATTTTTTGTAAGGTACAAATCGAAAAGTCTAACGAGGGTCTCGGAAATTGGCAGCGGGGTGAAGCTGTTGGCGGGCAGCTAGTATGAAATAATAAGGAACATGCGTGTATGACCTAATTTGACGACGTGCTGGCCTAGTGGGTAGTGACCCTGCCTACGAAGCTAGTGGTCCTGGGTTCGAATCCCGGTAAGGGCAGATATTTGTGTGATGAGCGCGAATATTTGTTCCTGAGTCATGGATGTTTTCTATGTATTTAAGTATATATTTCTCTATATAAGTATTTATATCGTTGTCTAGTACCCATAGTACAAGTAGAGCTTAGTTTGGGACTAGGTCAATTGGTGTGAGATTGTCCCCTTATATTTATTTTATTTTTATTTAATTGTCCATTCTCAGTTATCAAACCACAGATAGATTTAATAAATAGATAAAAATAATACACATTTTGTACATGTCTCAGAAGAAACACAGTAAGAAACTCTGCAGTCAATCATGTTTCAAAATATTCCTTATGGCTATGATAATACTTAATATACTTACAATAATAAATGTATGTAAAATATAAATGAAAAACATGCATAGTTAAGCAGAAAAATGTGTCAAAAGTCAGATTAACAAGAGCAAGAAAAAAATATAAATAGTTTTACCTTCCCATGATGTTGGAAAACAATAACTTAAAAAAAGTCTTGATACATTCTCCTACAGAAACTGTGTCCCCTAGGCAAGATACAATGCTACATGAATTTATGACTAAGTTATAAAATAATTAAGTTATTTAAATAGGCTAAGCATTTTTACGACTTTAAACATAACCAAGGCTCGGAAATACACTGTCATTTTAAGAATTATAGGGGTTATGACCCCTATAATACTTCTTTATGCTGGTAAGATATTATATTATTTATTAAGCTTTGTGTTTTTCGGGCAGTTAGATAAAATACGTAATATTCTTATCACTTTTGTCAGGCTTTGATGTTGTCACTTTAGAAACGTGTTTTCATAAAGAGCTTACATCTCCCTTATTGGCCGGCAACGCACCGACAACTCTTCTTGAGCTGATGGTGTTTATGGGCGGTGGTGTTTACTTCCCATCAGGTAACCTACATGCTCGTTTGCCTCCCACTGATATAAAAAAAAAAAAAAAAAAAAAAAAACTGATGTGATTATCGTTAATTAATTCTAAATTATGGTCCCAAGACCATCTTCTTATCCAGATTTATAAAATTATTGCTGAATACATTTAAATGATGATATAAGAAATGTATCAAATAGGATAAAATAATAACAATAATATATGATATTTTATTAAAATTACTAGCTGTCCGCGCCCAGCGCCGCCTGGGTGAAATTTTGTTTTTTATACAAACCTTATGAAATATACTTTACTTCCTATTCTCAGAACTACTGAAAACATACACACGAAATTTCATGAGAATCGGTCAAGCCATTTCGGAGGAGTTTTGTTACAAACCACGGAACCGGCCCGCTATCACATTCAAGGGGTTTCGAATGGGTTTTTATTACAAAAGTCGTATTGTTTGAAAGCCGTTTGATTTGCTTTTTAAAGTGCTATTTATAAGGGTTACCCTTACCAAATCCATTCTGTGAACGTCTTGCTCGATTTTGCTTTTGGAGCGCCATATTTTGAGTGATACCAATATCCCTTTAACTTTAAAAAAGCCATTTGATTGGCTCTATTGGCTTTTTAAGCACTTCTATTGGCTTCTAGCACTATTTTTAAGGGTTACCCTTATATTTGGTTATGCAATAAGAGGGATATCAATATACTGCTGCTCTTTAGGTTTCCCTTATGTCATGGCTAGTTTAACAAACAACTAAGTCATATGTTTCTTCAATAATATTACTAATTAATATCGAATCTCAGACTAACCGGGTAACTAGAGGTAACCTAATCTACACTCTATTTGAATTTTGGCGAATAAATTAAACTATTATATTATTAAGACAGAGATAATCAATTAGTTGATTCCTTATATATACAATATTTCAAAAAAAGTTGGTTATTCAATTCTGTTACGTGCAGAGAAATACAGATAAAAGATAATAGGTGTAAATTGCATGTCAATTTATTTATGATATATTCACTGAAAGAAAGCCACTTGGCTGTGCCCCTAGCATTGCTAAAGTTCATGGTCGTAGGGCGTAGGTGACTGCTTACCGTTCGCAGTTGGTCTATCAGCTTGTTTATAAAATTATTGCCTATTAGAGTTAAAATGATTTCTATACATAGGGGCCTAATGTCATAAGTTGAGATTTAAGCTTTAAATACGAGGGCTGCCTTTTAAGTTCTGTCGTTTGCAAACCTCCCGTGATTGCATAAAAAAGAACTAGTGTCATCTTAAAATATTTGAATTTAGAATTCGAAAACAAAAGAATGACTCGAAATCGGCCCAACTGTTTTAGTACAGCGTTCGTTCAAAGTTGACAAGTCAGTTGTGAAAATGGAAATTTCGAAGGAAAATTTACGTGCGATAATTTTTTACAACTTCAAAAGGGGCTTAACGCGACTTCAGTGCTTCGAAGAGTTGACTACGGTTTTCAATGATAAAGCACCATGTCTCCGGACTGTGGAACGCTGGTATTTAGAATTTCAACGTGGTTGCTCTAGTCTTGGTGATAGACATCGTGAAGGTCGACCAAAAACAGCCGTAACCCAGGAGAACATTGATGCTGTACGGCAACTGATCGTCGACGATCGCCATGCGACACACCGTGAGATAGAAGTTTCCTTAAGTATTTCAGGGACCAGTGTTCACAGTATTTTGCATGATCACTTAGGCGTAAAAAAGTTGATCTCACGCTGGATACCACATTTACTCAGTGAAGACCGAAAAACGGCTCGCGTTCGATGGTGTCGCAAAACTCTGCGGCAATTCAACCGAGGAAACTCGAAACATGTTTACGACATTATCAGTGGTGACGAATCTTGGATATATGCCTACGATCCCGATTCTAAACAGCAGTCGACTGTTTGGGTGTTCCAAGATGAGCCAAAACCAACCAAAGTAATACGCTCACGGAGCACTTCGAAAAAAATGGTCGCCACGTTTGTGGCGAAAAGTGGCCACGTTGCCACCATCGTGCTCGAGGATCGTAAAACGGTTAATGCTGACTGGTATACCACTGTCTGTTTACCAGAAGTCATCGGCGAGTTTCGAAAAAATAACCCAAGACGTCGTATAAGACTGCACCACGATAATGCGAGCTCGCACACCGCCCGGCAAACAATTGCGTTTTTAAAAGAGCAAAACGTCGAAATTCTGGAACACCCGCCGTACAGTCCAGACTTAAGCCCTAACGATTGTTTTACTTTTCCAAAAATCAAGCAACGACTTCGTGGTCAACGGTACCAGACGCCTGAAGAAGCCGTTGAGGCATACAAAACGGCCATTTTGGAGACCCCGACTTCGGACTGGAATAAGTGTTTCGAAAACTGGTTCGATCGAATGAAAAAGTGTATTACATGTCACGGTGATTACTTTGAAAAACAATAAATACCATTTAACACTTAAATTGTCTTTAGTTTTTCCAAACGACACAACTTAAAAGGCAGCCCTCGTATACAGTGTGTCCCAGCTCCCAGGGATGAAACTAGATAAATAACCCCTATCAGAACAAATTGAAATATTTCGCCTCATCAATTTCAGAGCATTTCCTGTTGCAAACAAATAAAAGAAAAGATACGCCAAACACAAAAAAAAAGAGTTTTTCTTCAAAAAAATTAAATTATTTTTGGAAAATCCTGATAATTTCTCAAAATACTTAAAAATTCTTAAAAGCTTATTAAACCTTATGTTTTTATTCGCTATAATTATTTGTGAACTCATGATCCTTAATTAAAAAAATAATTACGGGTCTAATGCAAACACGATATTTTTGATGAGCGAGAATAAACGTGTTTTTTTGTTTGTTTGGCACAAAGAATGCTCTGGGGTTAAAAAACCGTTTATTTCATCTCAATAGACCTCATATGAGGCGACATATTTAACTTTGTTCCGATAGGGTTCACAGCAAGATCAATGATTTAAGTATTTGAAAAAATAAATGTGATAAAAAATCTTGTTTCATCCCTATTTGTTTGTGTACTTAATCCTGGGACACCCTATAGTACTGATTTTTTTTACTGTTTTTCCCTAAAGCTTTGGCTCTGTCCGCGTAGAAGGCGTTTATCGCTACATCTGTCTAATAGCTATGAACTATTTCTGCACCTAATGTTACATCAAACTGTTGGTTGAGGCATTGAACCGTGAAAAACGCTTTCACATTTATAATATTAGTAAGGAGTATCTTGTAGTGCTATGCTTCTCAGGTACACATTTTGGTTACATTTGCTACTTTTTGGTGTCATTTTTTTTTTGTATATGTTGTCAAATACAAACAGAGGTATTCTATTTTTGGACCTTATTGCCAGTGATCGGAATTAGGTGCGTCAAAATACGTACTCTTCGCAAGAGGACATAAATATTAATTGATTTCTTTCTTTATTATAATATATAGTGGTTACAACCAGGTAGAAAAATATTAATGTTTTTACTTATAGTACGGGATGTTTTATGTTAGTTTGTAGTAAAAGGGGCTAGGCATAAGGTTTATAAGAAAGGAAGGAAAAAGTGTGAGATATTCTTATCGTCTATATTATATTCACATGGCACAGTGGTAGGTGATTTAACCCTAGTACGAAACATATCGAAAGATGTAGGGGAAAATGGGGTGGCTTCGTACACTTTTTACTCTAAGCCTTTAAAAAAAGAACTAACCCCTATTTAAATATGAGATGAATGCTACTTCATCATCCACTTATTTGGCTATAATCATTTTGTATTTCAGTTTAGATACAAAGCAACTTTGCCAAGATATAATGGTTTTCCCAAACAATGGGAATTGTACGAATGCACCCCATACGTTGGGTGCCTTCATACACTATTAGTTTTTTCCAGGTTTCATTGGATTTTCAGGTATTTCACCTGTTTTAGTCATCTTTTAGGCATATCTTACTGACCTGGTTTTGTAATTATAATTAGTCTTGATATACAATTTTTTAACTTACATGGGGTGCATTCGTACGGTATAAAATTACATACGTTTTGACTGTACGAAGGTACCCCAACCAAATCGATCAGAAAAATAATCGAAATAGAAAATAACCGTTTAAGTAGTCCCAAAACCATTGTTTACATTATTCTCAAGCATCAAATTGCCAACTGTATAATTTTTTTTTTCTAATTCAAGTAAAACTTATTAGAGACAGATGCATTGAAAGGAGAACCAAAACTTACTTTCGGATCACGGAAACACATCAATTCGAAATCTGCCGCTGCACTGCCATCACTTTTTGAGGGTTATTCCGGTCACTGCTAATTACCAAGCAATTAGGTGAAAAATGTGTTACATCTCTTTGTAGTCTACTGTATGTCTGTATAGTTGAACCATTAGACAATTCACATTATTATGAAGGCTGAAAGTAGGGCCCAAGTCCAAATATCCTACAACCCAAAATTAAATATGCATGAAATTTGTTTTATTGTAAATGTGTGATATGTATACAGTAAAAAAGGAAGATAAGAAGTCCTGTCACCTATCATTCTAGTAAAAATGATATCCTGGAATCCTGGAATTGGTTATAACTGCAATGAAGGTGTCAGGATTGACTTCTTATTTTCTTTTACTGTTGCCACAAATGGTAACCAAAGATAAGATTGTTGAAGGTTATGGATATGGTGGCTAATCCATAGCCAATAGCCATGTGTAAAAAGTATAAATAAAAATATTACGTCAAGGTAAAATATTAGTATTCCTCACTCAACATAAAAATCTTCAAGGAATCTCAGGTCGTAACTTAATCCAGGGATGATGCATAAATCCAAAGTTCCATAACTTGAGATTGTGTTTGTTTTTGGTGTTATCAATTATCATGTGCATAAAATACGAACCTAAGGCGTTCACGTAACTTGTTTAGTGAAATGAAAATAAAATATGGGTTTTATGTAATGTATGGGTTATGTGGTGTATGGGTTATGTGGTATTTTAGTCAAGTCTTAACATATTATACAGTGACTAGACGACGTTATGGTGCTGACGATAATGTATCGCGTTGTGAAGATTTTGAAGACGTTTTTAAAGGTTACAACATTTTTCTAAACTTCGGTCTTCATCTTTACAGCATATTTATATTGTATGTATTGAGCCAGTTTTTCTTAAGGGGTAAAATCACTGTTTTGATATTTTACTCGACTTTATACAAGAGGAAGCCTGCGACTCTATACCTACTTGATCAGTTTCCTGCTGTCTTTTCTTGAAATATGAAAACAAGTCTTTTTTATTCTACCCTTGTTTGTTGTGGATCACACGAGTTTGCCAACAAATTATCTATTACGAATAATAGAATATCAATTGTTAGTAGTTAACCTGGTTATCTAATGGGTATTTTTTTCTAGTTAAAAACCAGGATAATAGTCTATTTTCTACAAGAAAGAAACATTTCTTTAGCTAACCGGGCCATGAAAAAATATTTTATTTTACTCTTGGAACTGATCACGTGTGTCCCAGTAGTTGACTATTTTCAAATAAGGTGATACGTTTACGATTAGGAAAATACTAAAGAACATGGTTTTGTTATGAAAACATCATATATTATCCCGGTTTTGTGAGAATATTAAAAACTGGGGTTTCTATAAGGAAATATTTGTTCCTATGTGCCAAGTAATAACCAAAAAAAAAAACCTGTTATCAAACTCGCTTACCTATAAAAAACAAGGGATATTACACTACTTCATGTTTTCACGCGTCTACATTCAGTAGGTTTAGGTATGTGCATTGTCCGTTACTTAGTCAACCAACAAAAAATTAAGAAAATCTACCTTAATCAATAAAAGTCGCAGCACAATCTTAACAGTTTTACTCTGTGGTGAACTGCCTTAAGCTAAGTACTGGCAATTTTTGGAAGAGATTCCTTAAAGGGATAAATTCACTTTGTGCAACGTGGTTTTGTATATATTGTATAGTTTTTGTTGTAAGTTGTAACTACGAACTATCTAGGCTACTAACATATGCGGAGTGAAATATGGACAAAGTTTGGACCTCTGTTTAAAATATTAAATTCCTTAAAAAGAACAAAGTTGAGTTGTCTTTTGTTAAACAAGTCGAATAAAACAAAACAAACAAATTTTCGTGGACGAGAGTTTTTTTTACAATATTATGGCAAATCGAGAGAAAATACGTCGCAAAACTATCTTGTGATTTCTTCGATATGCACCCCCTCTGGTCGAATGCGAAGGTTGAAGAGCATTTTACACAAAAGGTTGAGATTCGAAGCACAGTTTATAGTATTATAACATCCTACTTACTCGGAAAACCACCAAAAGAAAGCCCGGTTCTGGAAGACTATCCAGTTTAAGCCAGCCACTGAGAGGAGTCGTTGAAAGAAAATGACCGCCAGCCGTGTTGCCATGCCATATCATATAGAGACCTCGGAAGTAAGTTCCAATGCGACGGCAAATTCATAAAAAAATATCTTTAAGACATGGGTCTTCAAAAACAACCAAGAAAAGTCAAGACGACTGTGTCTGAAATTCAAAAAATGCTGTTTCGCAATTTGTTCAAAGATACATTCCACGCTAAAAACGACATCTTATGCGTAATAAACGTCGACTTGTATTTAACATTAGATGGGAATAAGTGGCAAGAGAATTATTATTTCGAAAACACCAATGGGCCCAACTGGAGAAAACTTGAAATAAGCGGAGCATACGATCGTTCCAACAAAGTTTTACTGTGGCTTGCGATCAGCCCTAGCAGTATATCTAAGGCAGTTTTTTTATTTTTGGGTTAATCGTTAATGCCGACCGCTCCATAAGCGATGTTTGCCAGATTTGGCTCGCAGTCACTAGGTACTCAAAAAAGGTTACTTAAGCAAAATGATCGAGTTACGTCCCTAAATTAGGAAATCCACGTAGAGCAGAGTTTGTTTTGGGCAAATCTGAAACCTTTCGCAAATTTTCGCCGAATAAATGCACAAAGTTTAATGCGAAAGATAAAAATAAAATGGCGACATCTGTATTTACGTCCGCCATGGACAAAGTTCCACGAAACTGTCGCAAAGCAAGCCTCGTAAAGGAGTAAATTATTTTTTGCATTAATAGTAGGTTGTAACTGTACATAATGAAGGGCATTAAACACGAGTGTAGGTTTATGAAGCCAAAGGCGAGTTTCATAATAACATCACACAAGTGTTTTAATGCCTAGTTATACAGTTACATACACTACTTTATCTATCCAAATATCATAAACCCTCCATGATACGTTCAAGACCCGCACATTATGACCACCATAAAAATAGACTGTTTTGTTAGAACAAATATCTTATCTGTAAAAATTTTATTATTGCTAATTTATAACATCGATTTCGATAGTATTATTTCATTCAAATTTCGAACATCTCTGAAAAACAGAAATTTGATTTGACCTCTATTCTAATATCAGTCGAGATGACGTTTAGTTCGAAATGAATGTCAAATTGTCGCACGTAAGTAAGATATCGAACGATATGATAGTTGGAGCCTACTCTAGTATGTCTCTGAATAAAAAAAAACTATGTCAGCTGCCAGAAAACTTTTCAATCTGTTCATTACCGCCATTACCGGTTAACATCTGTTCAATGCATCATGGAGGCTTATGATATGTGGGTAGATAAACATTGTTAATATTATTTATTATAAACATTTTTAACACAAAATTTTTTCTAACATTTAAATATGGTTTTCAACTTTGTCTAAATTTCTCTCAGCATACGTTAATAACGAGCGGCAACAGACCTGTAATGCGGGGTTTCGTCCATGAAGAATATTGTCAGAACTACTGTTTTATTAGGGTGTGTTCATGTCGTGGAACGTCGTCCTAGTATCACACGTGTGATAACTAACGTATCAATTATTATTTACTGTATAAGTTATCACAAAAAAATGGTTTTGATTTGACATCTGAGGGTATTCAACGGGTAACGCGTACGGGTAAAAAAACTATACGTTGAATTACTCCAAATGTCCAAATCCGTCAAAGCGTTTCGGTTATTCGGATCAAGGTAACAAGGGTGCAAACATCCTCACAATCTTTCAGATTCGCACAATTATTATTAGGTTCACTACATCCTGAGATCCTCCCATAGTTTCTCAGGCCCCAAATAAGGTGGTGCATACTGCTGGGGACTTATCTTAATGGATATTAAAAGCGTTAGTTTATATTAGCCGTGCATGTTTCGAATACTTCTGTTATATTAATATTGTTAATTATTGATTTATTATAATAATTGTCATCAAATGTTGTTCTAAGCTTTTCAAGGTATCAAGGTTTTTACATATTGGTAACGAAAAGGATCCTCAAGAGTCACTGGTTAATGTGACCTAGGTGTCATTCAATCTGCGTGCTACATTCAGAGTGCCCCGGCCCGCCAGCCCAAGTGTACTAAACGGTGTTCTTATTGTTTTAGTGGCGGCGGCAGGGGGGGTGGTTTTAATAAAGGTAAAGCTCCTCGCGATGAGCGAGTGGTGCTGTTGTAATATTACTAATTCGTTATTACATAAGGGCTGCCAAATTACAAATGATTATTGTGTATAAACTGGTGTGTATGATCACTACTTGGCTGTTGACAAATTCATGCGTTGTGAATAAGATTCTTTGGTTATTTAGGGCACAGGTTGTTTTAATTTGACTGCGTAGTATTTGTTACTGGTTTTTTTTGATAATAACACAAAATCTGGCATTAGGTGACATGTTTTTAATGTATAAATAAAAACAATAACATAAGCCCTGAATAACAAGAAATAAAAGGTTTTTTAACCGACTTCTTTTAGATTTTATTTTAATCTAGTGCCAGATTTTATATTTTTGAGCATACAATTCCAAAAGTGTAAAAGTGTAAATATTTGCATAAAACCTTTTCCTCGTGTATATCGAATAATACATACGACGACGGGTTAGGAAGACTTGAATCAACAGATATAGAATGCATGAAGGTTTAAAATCATTTCTCTGAACTTTGTTGTCAGCAGTCTTGTTCAGTGACTGAGGTATCACAAGCGTCAGGTTTCAGTTTCAGAGTAAAAGTTATTGTTATCGAGTCTTACTTTCAGGCAACTTATAATCGTGGTAGGTACATTAAAGTAAAGACAAAATATTTTGATACGATATTATTTTGAAAAGTGGAAAATACGTGAAGTTCAATATCATGATTATAACTCCTGAACTATGTCCGATTTGATACCAAAAACTCTACGTTGTTTTGGCAGCCCTATGGTGTTGACTGTGTTATCAAATGAGTATTTTTAGAATATACTTGAGTTTGTGGGTTATAGTCGGCGGTTAAAAAGTTAAAGGATAGAATAAATAAATAAAAAAGTTCATTGGTGGTTTAAAGATTTGTATGTGGTTTGGGCTATGCATAATGCAGAGGATATTCGTGATGCTTCAGGAAAAAATACAAACTATATATATATTGGTGGTTAAAGTGGTCACGACAACTTTCGTATGACGTGATAATGATTTAACTATACTACACTTCATTGATTAGACTTCGTCACAGGAGCAAACTTCAGGGTTAAAACAACTTGTACATGTAATGTTGTCAAATAATATATACGGGTGTTTCGTCGAAACTTGTGTCTTCTTACCTCATACAAACTGTTGCAGACTGATAATGCGTAATCTGGGTCGCGTACTGTATTTCTCTTAAATGGTTTTAATTAAATAAATATAAAGGGTACATACAACACACCATTATAGAATTGTGAACTTACGATGGTTACATTGGTTAAATAGAGTGCTTCTGGTATATCGTAAAGTGTTTCATTTTAACGTCGCGTCGCTTTTATTTTTTTTATACTTTAATATTGACTTCAAGACGAAGGAAGCTGGAAGGAGGGTGCAAATTTTATGACCATTTATAAAACGGTATAACGACATAGGTCAGGAATAAAGAAGGAAAATTTAGTACAATAATAAAAGTTTTGCTATTTACGCAATTGTCTACTAAAAAACTTAAATAAAAACTATGGTAATGTTTAAAAATGATTTTCATTCATTTGGGCATGTGATAATCAACCCCTATATGAGGGGTTTTAAAGTATTCGTACTCTTAATAAATGTTATTTATTTCGAAAATCACTTGGTATTTTCATAGGCTGTGTTTTATAAGTGGTCAGTTAACTTCAATGAAAGTAGTAGTTATGGTGCATCAAATATATGTGATGAAGCATGAACTTAACTTTAATTTCTTATAGGTGGCGGAGGAAGCTATGGCGGAGATCGGGGTGGGGGTGACATGGTAACTCAGGAAGACACCATCTTCATTCAAGGCATGGATCCTAGTACCACAGAAGACGAAATGTGCCAACACTTCGGAGCAATTGGCATAATCAAGGTAACGGCCGCCTTTAAACAATCGATGAATAGTGCTAAACAATGTCCGGCCCTCTTGCAATAGCGGATCTATTACAACGTTGTGACTAATGTTCGTGAACTGAATTATAAAGGTAACACTTGGAAGCCTTCGACAACAAAATTAGCAATGTAGGTTTATTTTTGCCACCGATTTCAGTATATTTGTCGGGATATTGCGTCTAGTTTCACCCTATTCGTTTGTGCACTTTATCCAGGGACATATTAAAGCCTTTACCGAAAAAAAACTGTAAATTTCAAATAACTGTAATTTTTATTCCAAACAAGATAGCTATTATTTTCTTGCTGTCATAAATAAGTGTCATTCTTACCTTAGCCATTGCTATATAAATTACTTGGTTATCTGGAAAAACTTACTTTCGACAATTAATAGAAAACAACGCCGCGAAATGGTCGTTTCCAAATGGCGTGAAAATCCGCAACGTCCTACGAGTCTTATCGCCGAAGACCTAAAGTTACCGGGAAGTTCTGTGGATTTTATTTTGAAGAACTATTTTAATACATTGTCTCTTGAACAGAAGCCCGGAAGTGGTAGACTTCAAGGGCCAAGTAACCCTAGGCTTGACAAAAAGATAATCAATTGCATAAAGCGGAATCGAAGTATGTCCGTCAGAGATATTGCCAAAAAATGTGGCACAAATGCATCTATGGTGCAACGAGCTAAGAAAAGAGCAGGTATGCAGACCCGGAAGAAAGTTAAGACGGCAAAAGTGACCGAAAAGCAGCGTTCTGTAATTAAAAGCCGAGCACGAAAACTATACGATTTCCTTGGCACAACAAAATCACATTTAATAATTGATGACGAAACTTAAACCAAAACTGATTTTACAACGCTTTCTGGTCCACAATACTACACGGCGGGTAAAGGAGAAACTCCTCTCGAGTCTGAAACAACTGTTAAGATTGGGAAATTCGACGAAAAATTTCTCGTATGGCAAGCTATCTGTGAGTTTGGCGACAAAAGCTCCATTTTTGTCACAAAAGGTACCGTCAACAGAGAAATATACATAAAATAATGCCTTAAAAAGCGGTTGCTGCCATTTGTGAAGAAGCATAACGTCCCTACGTTATTCTGGCCTGATCTAGCCCCAGCCCACTACGCTAAGGACACGATAAATTTCCTCAAGGAAAATCATATCCCTTTTGTAACCAAGGAACTGAACCCACCAAATGTCCCACAGTGCCGCCCAATCGAGCATTATTGGGCTCAAATTAAGGGAATTTTAAGAGAGACGGGTAAAGTGGCCAAAAATATAGACGACTTCCGCAAAAAATGGAATGCTGCAGCCCGAAAAGTTACAAAATGCTCCGTAAAAGCTGATATGGAAGGCGTTCGAAAGAAGCTGTACCACAAGTACAAAAAGTATTCAAATAAAAAAAAAAACTTGCAATTAACTTAGCTGAAGATAGGATTTTAATTTTGTTATACTAATATACAGGGTGTTCGGCACATGGACCGTCAATTTTTTTTGGGATATTGTTGGGGTTATTTGTTATCTTTTTGCCCTTGGACTTAGGGTCATAAGGGTCACGGTTTTGGAGATATGATTTGTTAAATGTTTTTTTTTCAAATTTTCCGAAATTCCTCCTTTAAACGTTTGTAACTTTTTTATTAATGCGTGTTACAGAAAAATATGTTGTATTTAAAACTTGTTAATACATGCTAGTTCAAATACTAATAGTCTTTATTCTAATTGATAGTCTCAAAGGGACATAAGAGGTTTTTTATCTCACAAATTTACTGTTTGTGTGAAAAAAATCCAACTTCAAAATTCAATTATTAAAAACCTAAATACAATTTTGGGGTTTATTTTGTTTTAAAAAGTTCTCTAGCTAATTACCTTTCTAACGATGTGCTACACATTAATAAAAAGTAAACGGGAATATCCACATTTTCAAAGAAAAGTTATAGAGCACCTAGATAACTCGTTACCTAACTGGTGGATAGGCAGAAGCGGCCCGATTCCTTGGCCCGCAAGATCTCCAGACCTAGCGCCTTATTTGTTAAATAAAACTTCGCTTCAGTACTTGTAAAGTATTGAAATGAAGTTTTATTTAAAAAATACTTGAGAAATTGCGTAGGCACTTCCGTTACATAAACTAGTTCTTTTGCCCGTCCCCAGACAAAAGTCTAAGGGCGTTAGGTCTAGAGATCTTGCGGGCCAAGATATCGGGCCACTTCTGCCTATCCACGAGTTAGGAAACGAGTTATCTAGGTGCTCTCGAACTTTTTTTTGAAAATGTGGATATTCTCGTTTACTTTTTATTAATGTGTAGCACATCGTTAGAAAGGTAATTAGTTAGAGAAGTTTTTAAAGAAAATGAACCCCAAAATTGTATTTAGGTTTTTAATAATTGAATTTTGAAGTTGGTTTTTTTTTCACACAAATAGTAAATTTGTGAAATAAAAAACCTCTTACGTCCCTTTGAGACTATCAATTAGAATAAAGACTATTAGTATTTGAACTAGCATGTATTAACAAGTTTTAAATACAAAATATTTTTCTGTAACACGCATTAATAAAAAAGTTACGAACGTTTAAAGGAGGAATTTCGGAAAATTTTAGAAAAACATTTAACAAATCATATCTCCAAAACCGTGACCCTTATGCCCCTAAGTCCAAGGGCGAAAAGATAACAAATAACCCCAACAATATCCCAAAAAAAATTGACGGTCCATGTGCCGAACACCCTGTATATTGATATCTACCAAAAATATCGTTATTTTTTCATTTGAAATTTACAGTTTTATTTCGTTACACCCTTTATGCTCGCAAATTGTAAAGAAACGCACTTATGTCGTCAAGATACTAGGTGAAATTGAGTTTTGCGAGAAGTGAAGTGATAAAATCAGTCTTGTTTTTCAGATGGTGCTTTATAATCATTACTTGTTCTAATTGAGTTTTTGTTTTGTTATTTTAGATCGATAAAAAGACCCAGAGGGCCCAAAGTATGGATGTACAAGGACAAAGCTACCGGCGACCCGAAAGCGAAGCCACCGTGACCTACGAAGATTCTAACGCGGCATCTTCCGGCGATCGCGTGGTTCAACGACAAAGACTTTAAC